>RJWT010000835.1:0-56811 GCA_004365215.1 Cuniculus paca
ACACATCAGGTCAATGAACGGTCCAGAGGCGAATGCCTCCCTGTTGCCTCCTTTAGGCAAATCCCACTGACATATAGAGAACTTATCTAAGAACTTCCTGTTTCTCATGATAGTCAGAAAGCAGAGAGGACAGGGATTGAGAGAGAGAGAGAGAGAGACAGACATACATACAGACAGACACAGACAGAGACTCAGGGACCAGGGTCCCATGATCCCCTGATCCCTAGGACACTCCCCCAGTGACCTCACTTCCTTCCTCTAGGCTCCAGCTCTTAAAGGTTCCACCACCTCCCAGGGCTGCCATAGACTGGGCACCAAGCCTCTGACACAGGGCCCTTTTGAAGATGTTTCAGATACCAACCATTACCACTGGGAGAAGATGAATAGAACCATCTTGTTCTACTTGGATAGTGGATTTTTTTCTTAAAGTAGATTCCAAACCGAAAGCATCCTTTCCTGCTAATAGGTATTTTAAAAAGACGTATAATTCCAGTATTCTCAACTGATCTACCACACCACACTAGAGGAAATGCCAATATAGAATATTTGGCCTAAAATAGAGACTGTGAAACATTCCATCACCAGAGCCAGCATTCTGTTAAACATTTTAGAGGAAAGCAAAATGCATTACTAGTCAATAAAGGACAGGGAGTCAAAGAATTCACTACCACATATCTAAACAAAGAGTAGACTTAGCAATAAGGGCTCAGAAATAGTAAATCACAATTTTAGTCCTGATACGACAATGTAGAATTCTTGGGAAAGACTTTACTACTTCATCAGTTTAAATAAACTATAAACAGCTATTATTATAAAAGGTAGGTGGGGTTATTCTCAATATTTCTTTCTGTCAAGGTTATAAGTCTCAAAGCAATAAACCCCTCCAGATGTGGTTACATGTAGACTTTTTAATAAGGAAAACCTGAACTCACCTTTATAATTCTCAGTCAACTGACCGAGGATTAATGAAAAAAACCAGATACTGTATACATAGTTATTTTATAAATACAAACTACAAAAGTGAGGTATAATATACAACTTGAATGAGTAGTTAAAATGTTAATTATGTCATTTAGAATACAATTTTGAAATTGGAACAATTTTGTATTAGAACAATATTATGGAACAATGCTAAAGTTGGAGACACTAGTATGAACTCCAATTAAATATTTTCCCACCTATGTTACTGCACATCGTACTGACTCTAAGACAGTATATACACCCAGTACTAGTTCTCCTGTGTCCCTTCCCCCTATTGCGCAGGCTGTCTCTAATCCTTTCTCCAGTAAAAGAAATAAGGTAGACTTAAGTAAAGTAAAATCTGATTGGGTTTGAAAGTTTTGTTGTGATCAGAAAGCAAGTGTACTCTTTAGAATTACACAAAGTACAAAGAACAGAGTATGGAGAAACTGGGTTGGAAAGGCTTTCCTTGGTCATGCTCTGGTAATCGGAGTATCAAATAAGATTGATAACTTAATCAATTCTAACATAGGTAGTCTGTCAAGGGCTATAGGTTCCTAATGAGCTCCAAAGAGAACAGTTGATATATGTGGTGGATATGATGGAATTTCACTTTCTGTGTTTTTATTAGGAAACTTGTATTATAAATGAGTGATGTTATTTCTTCTATTAAATACTTATGGGTTTGTTAAGCATAGGTAGGCACTAGTCTCTCTTCTTGTAAGAATGAAAGATTGCATTTTGATTACATGTAATAGTTTTGGAAATACCAGAAATTAGAAGTTATGTGTGATAACACAAAAGAAAGAACCAATAATGCGGCTGGGGCATTGGCCAGATGTGTTCATGAGGGCAGCAAACCTCATCTCCTAGGAGATGAAACATATTTTACTGGTCACCAAAAACAAGAACCACGTAAAAGGGGCTTTGGTACCGTTAGTCAGGCCACATTTAACCTTAAGTACAATAATGTTGGAAGATTCTCTATTGGGTCCTCAAATGAGAACAAGTGACCTCAAACCTATTGGACTGAGATAATACACCTTTAGGTTCTGGGAGGAATCTGTATTCCTAGGAAGGGCTGCATGACTTGATAACATAATCCTAGGATACTATCATACTAAGAAAGTAACTGAGAAAACATAAAAATGTGTAAAATTAATGAGAAAATCATGTATATCTATAATCTTTGTACTTTTGTAACCAGTGAGATTAAGTAGAAATGTGTATTTTTCAATCATTGTGATGTTTTGTCTGCATTTTGGGCAATTTTGTTAGGCTGTTAGAAGCATTTAAAAGAATCTAACACATTAAACTTAAGATTTTAATTGAAAGTGTTGGAAAGTATGGTTAAATACTTTTGTAACCGATGCTTATAAATTTAGGAACTTTTAAGCAGTTCAATTTTTAATAAGTTTTGAATTATCAATTATGCAGATAGTATTTGAATGTCAAGAAGAATATTGTTTAATAGATTCATAAGTTTGGGAAGTTAAATATGAAAGCATAAAATGGAGTGAGTGTTCCTCCTGGTAGCAAAAGTCCCTCAATCATTAAAGGGCCTATCAATCCATCACAACCAAAATTCCAGAGTCCCCAAGTAGGCCAAGCAATGAGACATTACCCTCAAAAAATAGTGCTAAGAACAGTTTTAGAATATACTGTGCCATGCTACCATTTTTAATATGGGGAAGTCTTCGCATCTCAAAGGAATTGATCAATTAGTTTCTCCAGGTCCTATGAAGAAGGTGGGGTCTTCATGTCAGAGTTTGTAACCTTTCATGCAATTGCCTCCAGTATTTTGTGCCAGTCGCTACTCAATTTGATACTCTTTTTTTTCCTTAGCCAAGACAAGCAATCTTTTGCCACATAGGAAGTAATGCACCTTTGCCTTCCCATTGCCTCCAACTGGTGACTTCTTCAAAGTGCCCCCAGGCAACCAGTCCCCTGGTTCACTTAGCCACAGAAGGAAAAGGGCTGCTCTGAAAGATTGCCTGCTGTCTGACAACACCACACAATTGTGATTCTTCCGCTTTGATGCCTCCCTGACAGGTTACTTGAAATCCTATTTTTCAAAGTCCAAAGAAAACAAGATTAAAACAGCTGGGAGCACATGCCCTGAAAATACTGCTAACCCTTCCTTTTCTTTTCCTTTCCATTAGCAGCATCAAGCAACACATTGGACTCATGCATCACACTCAGATCCATATTGGTGCTTCTTTTGTATAAAGTATTCTGCTGTCTTTGTCATTTTTATTCACCCTAAGCACCTCAAATGTTGCACTGTACTATAATGTTGAAAGCTAATGCCACACAAGAAACCTTTTTAAACAACAAAAAAAAAACTTTGCAGCTTGCAAGTGTGCCCTATTTAAAAGGAACTCAAGTGCCAAGATCCTCACATAGAAACTTAGACATGCAGGTAATGTTCTTACAGTGGAAAACGGTGGTTGGTAGGGTGATGGTTTCCCTGAGACTTGACCTTGGAGTCTCACAGTCTCCCATAAATTCTCAGGCATAGATGAGCTTAGAGTCTCCAGGGCCAACTTGAGGGTTAAGATACCCTGGCGTGAATGGTACAGGGACGGTCTCATAAGGCTGAGAGACTTACACCCTCCTCAGGACTTCCCTGAACAGCAGGTGCCCTCCTGAGACTTAGCCAGAAACAATTAGTGTTGTTTAGTTTCCCAGTCCATTAAAAGAACCAAATTAAAGGAACTTGCACCCCTACCTTCTGTCTGTGATATTGTTCTGACCATCCTGTGCCCGACTTTATGACAACTATGCAATAACTAAGAAAAAGATATCTAATGACCGACTATCATAAAATCTACTTGGATAAAGCCTCAAATCTACATGGCCCACTAGGACTTTTATCACGTGGTCACTGCTACCTTTCTCTCTGCTTACAACTAGCTGCCCTGGATACAAGCATCCTGGACTCAAATTCCCAGGATGCCTGAGGATCCCAAGTCCACCTCAACGTCTCACCCTCCCTGATGCCTTCCCTCACACCTCTGCAATTACAAGATGACACCTTCCCATCCTCCTCGATGCATCTCTGTGGGAGTTTGTGTCATATTCTATGCCAAGAATTATTTTACAGACCTAAGAAGATATGAACCCTGAGGACCGGGTTGTGCTGGTTTCATTGTTATCTCTCCCAGTGGCCTGTCGCAGGCAGCACTCAAAAATGTTATTCAAAGAAGGCATAGTGACCTATAGCTAGGAATGACTCCAAATTAGGCCATCAATAAAGAGTTAAGAGTAAAACCATAAAATAAGTGCCATTAGGAGGCACTTATATCCTTGACTCTTAGAAATAAATACTTACTTCCTGATACATGTAAAATCCCGATGAATTTATAGGTCCAGCTAACATACAAGACCCATCTTCATCTCTGGATTCTTAGTTTGATGTTGTGATGCTATATTGCCTTATTATTTTATTTTATTGAGCAGTTTTAAGATTCACAAAAAACAAAACAAAACAAAACAAAACTGAGTGAAGAAAAAGTACAGAGAGTTCCCCTATATAATCTGTCCCTCATAGGTACAACCTTCCCCATTACCAACAACCCACACCTGAGAAGTGTATCTGTCACAATCTTTCTACTACACTGACACATCATTATTACCCAAAGTCTGTAGTTCCCATTAGGGTTTGTTTTGGGTGTTGTTTGGAGACCATTTATAATAAAGTATTTTACATATCAAAATTGTCTTTGTGCTTTGTAATTTGTGTTGAGTATTACTGTTAGGACATGGTGAGAATATTTTCATTTTTTCTAAGTATGAGAAATGTGAGTCTTTTTGCTACATAGTCGGGAGTGATGTGTTAACTTGTGGGTTAACGATGCTTTTCCCTGAGAACTCATTTGCAAAGCAGAAGTCAGCAGAAACAGCTAATTTTATTTAGCAAAATTTGCCTTAACAATCAAAATTTTAAACTAATAATCATCTCAACAAGTCATCTCACTACCCTAAGATCATAACTTCGATACTAGCCATGACTGGAAGGTCAAAATTGAAGACAAATTACAACATGACTGTTTTAAAAGCTAAATAAGACTTGTTTCAGTTCATCTTGTGTTTGCCAACAATATCCCTTTAATTAATGAGCTCAAAATGGGAGAAAAGCCCAAGCTGGAGCTAAAGAGAAGTCTACAGTCTAATGCAGGAGATCAAGAGAGCTATGTCAAAACACAGAATCAGAATCTGTTAGTTTCTTCTGGAATTGAAAGGGGATCTCGATGTCTTAATATTTCATTACCTGTTATTGTAATGAATTAGAGATAGGCGTTTCTAGTAATCTGAACCTTCAAATTCAAAACAAGTTTAAGCCAAAAAGATCCTAATAATCATGAGATTGTCCTCCTGGTCCTACAAAGCATAGACCACATCCCACCCCTCAGTTTATCAATGACAGGGAAACACCCGATTTAGGTATTTGATCCTGAGCTGGTGTAGGTCAGATTCCCTGAGGGTGGATTCCTGAACTAAACTGGGTCTGTTAGCAGGAAGGAGGGGGAAAGGAGGGGAGGAAATGGAAGTGAGCTAGATAGAGCTTGCTCTGGCATTTTAGGGTCCTCCCAACTCTGCGGATCAGACCCCTTTCCAAGACACAGTTGTGGAAGAAGTATCCAGATGACAACAATGCTATTTTGAGACTTCTTGTAACTTTGGGACTTTTTCCTTTTGTTTTGTTATTTTTGTCTCCTCTATTTTCTTGTCTTACCAGCACTAAGAGTCCTTAACTTAGAAAAGTCTAAGAAAAGCTGCCTGTGTGTTTGTGGGACAACTGTGTGGGAGATGGCCTTGCAGTGGGCCTGAGCTGGACATTAGGGAGGCTCAGCACAGCAGGGCCACCTCTTCTGCAGAGGAGTGGGCAGACTAGCCAACAAGGATGGGCCACGAGAACCGTGGGGGCCCAGCACACAGTAGGAGGTCAGTGTTAGGCAGAATGAAGGTATGGGAAAGGATATAATACAGACAGAAGCAGAACAGAGAAGCAGAAAGGTTTCAAGGTTGGTCAGACTTGGGTTTGTCTTCCTGCACTGCTGTTTCCTGATTGCAAGACCTTGGCAAATCACTTTTGCTCCCTGAGCCTGTTTCTTCATCAGCAGAATGGAGATGCCACTACTGGCTCCAGAGGCAAATCAGAAATAATGTAGGTAATACATACAGAACAGAGTATGGCACTTAATAGTTGCTCAATAAACAGAGATCCGCTTCTGTCCTTCTGGACCCACACACTGATTATTTTCAAATTAACAGCCCATACCCTAGGCCTTGAGTCACCTATGCCAGGGCTACCCTGTCTCCCCCTCACCTCCTGAGATGGGACCAAGGACAGTGCACTGGCAAAGACTGAAATCTGTCTAGCTCTGTGACCTCAGGTGTGGCCGAGTCTTGAGTACAAATGTCACTCAAGTCTACCACGTCAATCTTCCAGGAACACTGGTGCTCACTCCTACCACAGCAATGCCCTTGATTCAGGATGAGTTTGTGCTCATTAGAAAAACTCCTGGGCCTTTCCTGCTTTCTCCTGGGGCTATGATCTCAGCTTTGAAAAGAGGTGATCCAGGAGTTGGCCAGATTCATATCCTGGTTCCACCATCAACTAGTTCCATAACTTTGGACACATTCCTTTTCCCTGCCTATGCTTCTGGTTTTGCATCTATTAGAAAATAATAATGTGAATGTCTATTTTATAATACTGGTAACAACTAGGGCAGTTGTGGGATTTACAGAGAGCACACATAAAGCCTTTGGCAGAGCCTGGGATATGCAAAGCACTTAATAAAGTTATTGTTTATTATGATTATTGGGGACATTAGATTCTCCCACCCTTTCCCCAGGAGAGCGAACCCTCAGGCCTGTGGGAGCTGGTGCCACCATGGTGTGTATCCATTCCACCACCATCAGTTTGCTGAAGAGGACTCTCATGTCATTTTTTCTCAACTCTTGAAATGACTCCATCAGATTTGAATGGAAGCTATTCCCATTTTGCAGAAGAGAAAGCTGAGGCTCAGAGAGGCTATGTTACTCCCTCAAGATATCCTAATGGTCTGCTACAGAGAGGGGATTTGGCACCAGGTTTCCCGAATCTACATTTGGTGCACTTTGTGTTCCAGTCCTTGCATGCAAAAAGCAAAGGAGGCGGGTGGCAGGGAAAGGGTCAAGGGCTGCTTCCCCCAGCCCAGCTCCTGCAGACACCAGAGAGGGTTCTGCTACCTCCTGCCCCACACCCGCTACCCCTCCCACATGGCTGCCAGGAGGCCTCCAACAGAGAAGTGAAAAATGAGCCACTAAATGTATTATGACTTGTGAGGCTGTCTTAATAATTAAGTTTTATTAAAACGAACACCAAGAAATTTCCTGACATGGCCTGCCTGGCGGAGCTCATCAAAAGGTGATAAATGAGTGGGTTCTGGAGAAAGAGGATACAGAAGTAGAAGTACCGACAGGGAAAGAGGCCTTGGGCAGAGAAGAGGGGGAGAAGGTAGGAGCCCTGCACACCCAGTGAGCAGTGAGGGCCTGGCTTGCTGCTTCCTGACTTTTCTCCTCATCACAGCCTAGGCCACGGGCCACATGGCCTTGTAAAGGAGTGAGCTAGTAGAGCTTTCTGATTGGCGTGGACTTCGGCTTCTAGCCAACCCCTACTAACTGGGGCAATTCGCCTCCCCAAGTGTCCCTCCCTGCCTGAGCTATAAAAGCAGAGTCAGAGTAAAGTGCTCTGGCATCTAAAAAAAGTAGCCGGAGCTGGGTATGGTGCTGCACACTGGTAATCTCAGTACTGAGGGAGGCTGAGCGAAGAGGATCACAAGTTCAATCCCAGCCTGGGCAATTTAGTGACTTACGCCCTGTCTAAAAATAAAAATTAAACAAAAAGGGCTGGGCATGTGGGTCAGTGCAAATACCCTGGGTTCAATCTCCAATACCACACATGAGAGAGAAAGAGAGAGAGAGAGAGGAGAGACAGAGAGATAGAGACAGATACAGAGACAGACAG
Source organism: Cuniculus paca (assembly GCA_004365215.1). Classification (NCBI taxonomy): domain Eukaryota; kingdom Metazoa; phylum Chordata; class Mammalia; order Rodentia; family Cuniculidae; genus Cuniculus; species Cuniculus paca. The sequence continues at coordinate 7,976 of RJWT010000835.1, forward strand.
ACAGAGACAGAGAGATAGAAACAGAGAGACAGAGAGAACCAGAGCCAGAAAGTGAGAGACAGACAGAAAGAGAGAGAGAGAGAGAGAGAGAGAGGAGTCAGGCAGTCCTAGTGGAAAAGTTGGCTAACTGTCCTGCAGACATTAACTAAGATACTTACCAAACTAATAGTGGTTGCATTTGGAAAAGGCATTGGAACTATGAATGGGACTAGTCAAAGCAACTCTGTTATTTGGATTTTCTACAACATGCTTTGATTGTTTTTGTACAAAAATGAGGGAACACTCCCACCCCACACACACCCTAGAGAACCTGACTGAGGATCAGTTCAAGGCGGAGGGACCACGTCTATGAGAGAGGAAGCCTGCCCTTGTGGAGCCCATGGCTGCTGGGGTAGGGAGGGTGGCTGGGGTTATGTTTCGGGATTTTAACTGTGTGCCCACATGTGCTCAGGGCTAAGGCGGAGGCAAGCCCTGGGTGGCTGGCAAGGAGCACAGGACAGGTGCTGACTTCTAAACAAGGAAACATTTGAGATGAAGCTTGCAGAGAGTGGATGATTGAGTAGAAGAAAGATGAAAGTGTGTGTGTGTGTGTGTGTGTGTGTGTGTGTGTGTGTGTGTGTGGTGAGCCAAGAGAAAGGCCAGAGGTGTGAGAAAGTACTGGAATTCAGTCTCCCAGTTGCTCCTGTAAGGATGGGGAAGAGTGTCTGATTGGCTCTTCGGTTTCCACAAAAGGTTATCATTCTCCCATTTGCTTGACTGATAACTCCACCCTCAACCAATAGCACAGAATAATGTTGTTCTGGACCTCACCAGAAAATACAGGATTGAACCTCTGTTATCCCCATCTCTTATTAACAAAGAAAGTCAAGTCTGTGTTGAAGGAATTACTGTTTATGGAGGATTAACTGAAGGATATTCATTCCCCAGGAGTCTACATTTTATCCTTGAATCAAGTCAGAAAACTTGTACCCAAGGAAAGAAAGATCAATAGAACAGAATGGAAAGGCCAGAAATATACCTTAGTATAAATGGGAATCAGTGTCAAATAAAGGTGGCTTTCTAATGCAGAAAAGGAAAGGTGGCTTAGCCAAGGGATACGCCCTGGACAGCTGACTAGCTATCTGGAAGAAAATAAAATTGAAACCTCACACCTACTCATGATTAAGCAAACATTTACATGGAGTGGGTGGATGTTTTTTATAATACTGGAGTCGGGAGAAATCTTCTAAGAACACCAATCTCAAAAGTCACAAAAGAAAAGGTTGACAAGTACAATTGGTCAAACATAAAAATATCTAGATATCCAAAATAACTTTCAAAGTCAAAAGTGACAGGAATAGGGAAAGGGAAGAAACTTCCAGTAGGAAACTAGTAAAGGGTTTTAGGTGAGAGAAAGAAGTAGGGGATGGAGTAGATAACTGTCAGATTTTATAGTGTGAAAAATGCTGGGCACAATAGTGGGCCACTTGCAGGAGAATCCACTGAGCTCAGGAGTTCGAGACCAACCTGGGCAATTTAGCAAAATCTCATCTCAAAAAATTACAATAAAATAATAAAGCTCTCTGGCCATAGTGTGAATTATAGAATTAGAGAGGATCCTATTGGATGTGGGGAGAAAGGCGGTGTGGATGAGGCTCTGAGAAAAGGCTACTGGTGATAGGCCAGATAAGATCAATGCTGCTTGGGCTAGGCAGGGAGTGGAATAACCGATGTGGGTAGAGTTGAGAGATATTCAGGAATGGAAATCTATGTGGAGGCTTGACGGGGCATTGGATGGAAACATCCTAAGGGAGAGAAGGTATCAAGGATGATTCTATTTTCCAGGCTTTTTTAACTGGACAGTGGTGGTGTCATTCACTAACACAGGAAAACAACAAAGAATAGATTGGAAGGTGTGTATTTTCCCTCTAGATTTGTTGAGTACAGGATGATGCCTTTGAGCAGGGTCAGCTTCACAGATAAGAAACTTGTACAATTCTACGGGGAACCATCTTTGGTCTAATGCTCCTCTGACACATCTTGAAATCCTTGATAATTTTTTTATTAACTCGAATTTTCATTTTGCACTGACCTCAACAGCTGGTCCTGCCTTTGAACCATCCTAGAGTAGATGCTGTTCCAACAGCTATCCAGATGCCTCGGGAGCTTGAGGGAGTCTTCTGGGCTGGAGATGCACCTGTTTGGGCATACAGGTGGAAAGTGGAGCCCTGGGATGGATGCGATAACATTAGAAAAATGCTTAAAAAAGATGACAACTAAGGACCAAGTCATGAGGTACCTTAGATGCAATGTCTAGGTAAGAGAAGATATAAGACAGAAAGTTGATTGAACGGCAGGAGAAAACAGGAGCCCCAAAGAAAGAGTGTGTAGAGAAAGCAGTCAAAGCATCAAAATCAGGAAACCAAGAAAAATGAGAATGGGGGAACAGTGGGTTTGGGGACATGGAGGTCATCGGTGCCACTACTGGTACTACTATTTGTGAGTGCCATATTGTGCACTGACGGGTTTGTGGGAAGGGAAAGGTAAGGAAAGTGAAAGTAGCAACTCTTGAGAGAAGTTTTCCGTGACCTGGGGTAGGGGTTGAGCCCATATCCCCATAAGGAGTGAAGTGTGCAAAGTGGGATTTTAGTATTTTTTGAGAAACATCAATATGTGGTTAAGATATCTTATTAAGTGAAACAGCAGTACAGAGTGTTAGGCACAGAATAAGCCTCTTTGTGTAAAAATGGGGTTAAAATGCACTTGTGAAAAATATTTATGGGAAAATACACAAGAAACGCATAATGGTTACCTCTGGGGAAATGGATCAAGGAGCTTCACCTTTTTTCCCTACACTGGTTAAAATTTTTTCAATGTAATAATGTTTTTAAATAAAAAACTATTAATTTGATGCCCTCAAGGGCGGCTCTTGGGCCCCAAAAATATTGATCAAAGGTTTCTGTGTTTTTCAAAATTAGCATTCAATTTATTAAGTTACAAATTCATACCGACCCATTCTTCCTCACAGACTTTGAAATTCAGCTTACAAATCCTATTATTTATTTATAAACCTAACAAATTCTAACAATCACTTTTAAAGGGAACTTGGATAAATGTTTCAACTCATTTACACGTGTTTAATTAAATGGCTTTAAACATTGTAAACTGCATTAAAAGACTTAATATATTTGAAGTATTTGTAAGTACTTCAATTGTCCAACAAACCTTTCAAATATTTAAGTAACTACTATAAATCTAAAGCATTAAACTTATAAGTGAAACAAAGCTTAATTTTTATAGATTCTTAATACTTAAATGTAGTAAGATTTCAACTAGAATCTGATCTCAAATCGATTGCTCAGTTAAACCCTTTATATTAGCGTGGAAAAGTTAATTTATAATTCTAAGAGGCCACATTTTCATAAACATTACAAGGGCACAAACCCAGTTTATTTCAGAGCATGTCGTTCTTAATGGAAAGAGCATGGTTCTCTTCTACATTTCTATACTTAGCTCTGCAAGATGCTCACCTATGACCCCATCGCAGTTACCTCCCTCATTATGAGAACCCTGACCGTGGGACCTCACTCTGCTCCCTGCATCTCACCGGCCTCCCTCTGTGCACCTGCCCCTGCTCCTGCCTCCTTCCTGTTAGAGCACGGGGCCGCTTCTCCTCCCAGCGAGGGCCCACATCTATATTCTTGTCACTTCACTATCCCCAGAAACTAGCGCAGTGCTTGATACATAGTAACTGTTAAAAAAACAAAAACAAAAACAAAAACAAACAAACAAAACATGGTCAAATGGTGAATGCTGTGCAAGCCAATGGCCCTCACATCCGTTGGAGTTCTTGGATGAAGAAATTTATCTGAGAAATAAATGCTTGGAAGAGCTCCATTTCCTCTGAAGAACTGATGCGTGAGAAGGAAGCAGTGGCAGGAGGAGGGGAAGAAGAATGGCTGGGGTGGTTTATAGCGAGCCTCTTTTTTCATTCTCCCCAGGAATTTACAGAATTATGTCCACACACTAATGAGAACTAATGAATATGTCAGATCTGTAGTGATACAGTCAGATCTATAGCTTGTTATGCAGAAAAACTTTCATTCCTGACTTGCCCCACTCCCGTGTTGTAGTACCTTAGCTCAGCCAGCTCTGGCTGGCTGCCTTTCTTTTCAGTACCCAGCATGCCCCAATGCTCACAGCTCACAAGGGCCACTCACACTGCCTGGTAATTGAGAGACCACAGGACAGATCACCAGGAAGGCAGAGCACGTGTACACAGCACTTGTGTCACACAGGTGGTGGCACAGGTGACTCAATAAGCCCCAGGGCTTGTCTCCTAACCATCGGGGCACTCCTGCCCGAGCTAGGACAGAGATGAGAAAAGACACAGTTCAATGAATGAACATCTCCAGAAATGTGGCTAAGACATAGCGTGGCCTTTCAGGTGGCTGAATCGGGTACCTGCAGGGAGGCAGAGTGGAATGTAGATTCAGCCATTGTCCATTTGGGCTTTAGGGTGAGAAGGCTCCCAAGCCTCAGGAGTGGTGTGGTAGTAACTAAAAGTAGGCAGTAACTTTATACAAGGGTGGAATTGAATGTACACCCCTATTTGTGGCTTTTCAGCTCTCTGGCTTTTAGTAACTCCCCATACTTTGAGCTTGGGCTCTACGTCTGAAACACCAGAATAGTGATTCCACCTGATTGCACCATTGTGAAGCCTGGCTAAACATACCACACTCGGTGCAATATTTTCATTACTGTAGCTTTGTCCTGAGACCTGAAATCAGGAATCATGATGTGGTGTTTGTCCAACTTTGTTCTTTGTGAAGATTATTTTGGCTATTTGAGAGTCTTAGTCCATTTTTTATTGTTACAACAGGACACCTGAGACTGGGTAATTTATAAAGATAAAAGGTTTATTTGGCTCACAGTTCCGGAAGTCCAAGTGCATGGTCCTGGCACCTGTTAGCTTCTGACAAGAGGCCCTTCTCAAAAAGTGGAAGAAGCAGGTCCATTCTGAAGGGCACAGTGCCAGAGAGTAATGGGGAGTGGGGCACCAGGCTCACTCTGTACCCACCGGCTATGCAGGAATCCACATGAATGAACCCCATGACCTAACTGCCTCTTAAAAGCCCACAACCCCTCAACACTGCTACTTTGGGGATCACGTCTCCAACATTTGAATTTGGAGAGACAAAGCATACCAGGGTCTCTTGTAATCCATCCAAATTCTAGCAACAGACTTTCCATTTCTGCTGTTTTAAAGAGACCATGGGGTTTTGACAAAGATTGCATTAAGTCTCTAAATCACTTTGCAGTATAAATAACAGGGTGAGGGACATGGGATTTTGATAGATGTTGTATTAAATCTTTAAATTAAGTCTGTAAATCAATTTGTAAACTACTTTACCATAATATTAAGTACTGCCATCTTAACAATAGCCTTCCCATTATGAACATGGATGTCTGCATTTATTAAGGTCTTTTTTATTCCTTTTCTTCTTTTACCCCTCCTGTCCTCTCTCTTCAGTGTCACAGATTGAACTCAGGGCCTTATACATGCTATGCAAGTGCTCTGTCACTGAGCTACACCATCCCTGGGTCCTATGTCTCTAATTTCTTCAATCAGGATGTCACTTTTAGAGTATAAATTTTGTATTTTTTCTGTTAAGATTATTCCTAAGACTCTTATGCTTTTGTTTTATTACAAGTGGTTTTTGAAAATTTAATTTTGTATTATTCATTACTAAAATATAGGAATACAACAGGAATTTGTATGTTAAATGCATATCCTAAAACCTTGATAAACACATTTTTTAGTTCTGCAGTTCTAAAAATGGATTCTTTGGGATTGTCTAGGTTGGCGATGTCTCCCAAGGGCCCATACATTAAAGGCTTGGTTTCCAGAGTGGTCCTACTGGGAAGTGCTACGGGTGGTTAGGAGGTGGGACCCTGTGGACAATCCTTAGGTCCTTGGGGTTGTAGCCTCAAATGGATTTGTGGAATCTTCCTCTCTTCCTTTCTCTGTGTTTCCTGGCTCAAGATTTGACTACTCACCCTGAGATGTGCTTCTGCCATTGTCATCTGCTACTCTCATCCAAGCTAAACTAATGCAGTTTAGCCTTGGAATTCCCAAGATTGAGTTAATAAGCATTTTTTTCTGTATTAGTTGCTTCAGATATTTCATTGTAGTAATGAAAAGGTAACTAATATACTAAGAATGTCATTTGCAAATAGAAATAGTCTTGTTTCTTCTCATCTAGTCTGAATGCCTTTTATTTCATTTTCTCACCTAATTTCCTGCTAGTGATTCCAGCAAATAAAAGTTCTGAGAGTAGATATCTTTTTCTTGCTCCTGATCTTAGGAGGAAAACATTAAAACTTTTGCCAGTATTTACATTATCTATGGGTTCCTAGTAGATGACCTTTATCAGATTAAGAATTCTAGTACCTATTTCTACTTTGTTGAATTTTTTTTCAATTAGTGAAGGATGTTGGATTCATCAAATGATTTTCTACATCTACAAAGATGATCATGTGATTTTTTAAATTTTCAGATGTTAAACAAACTTTGCATCCCTACAATAAAAAACATTTTAATGCACTGGTAAATTCAATTTGTTGGTATTTTGTTGGGTATCTGTAGGTCTATATTCATAAGCCATACTGGTCTACAGTTTTGTTTTTTTTCATGACTTTGTATGATTTTGGTATCAGGATAAAACTAGCCTCAAATAAGTTGCAAAGTATTCTTCCATGTTTTAGAAGAGTTTGTAAAGAATCGGTATTAATTTTTCTTTAAATGATTTGAAGAATTCACTAGTAATACTATCTGGACTTAGGTTTTTCTGTTGAAAATTTTAAATTACTAAATTAATCTCATTAATGTTTACTTGGATTTTCTATTTACTCTTGAGTCAGTTTTTGTAGTTTATATTTTTCTAAAAATATGACCATTTTATCTAAGTTATTTGTTGGCTTATAGTTGTTCATAGTCTTTTCTTACGATATTTAGTTCTGTAAGTGGTAATAAACTTCCCTCATTCATTCACGGTTTTGGTATTTTAAGAATTCTTATTTTCATGGTCAGATTAGCTAAAAATTTGCTAATTTTATTGTTTTTTAAAAAAGAATTGCTTTTGCTGGGCATGGTGGTGCATTCCTTTAATTTAATTTAATTTAATTAATTTATTTATTTTTGCGGCACCGGGGATTGAACTCACAACCTTATGCTTGCTAGGCAGGCACTTAGGCCGCTGAGCTAGATCCCTGGCCCTCATTCCTTTAATTTTAGCACTCAGGAGGCTGATGCAGGAATATTACCTCGAGTTCATGGCCAGCTTGGGCTACATAGTCAGTTCAAAGCTAGCCTGAACTACATGGTAAGACCCAGACTCAGAGAGAGAGAGAGAGGGAGTAGACAGCAAGACAGAGAAAGAGAGACAGAGACAGAGACAGAGACAGAGACAGAGACTGAGACAGAGACAGAGAGAGAGAGAGAAAGAGAAAGAATTCCTTTTAGGCTTTACTGATTTTTCCTACTTTCTTTTCTAGTCTCTTTTCATTAACTTCTAAGCTCTGTCATTCTCCTCCTTCTGCTTTCTTTAGGTTTAGTGTATTCTTTCTTCCACTGCCTTTGGTGGAAAGCTTGGTTATTGTTTTGAGTTCTTTTCTAATAAAGCACTTATGGCTGTAAATTTCCCTCGGGGCATGGCTTTACTTAGGTAAATTTTCAGATATTGGTTCTTCATTTTCATTCATCTCAAAATGTTTTCTTGCAAATTCTTCTTTAACCAATTATTTATGAGCATGTCTTTAAATTTCCACATTTGTGGGTTTCCAGAAGTTCTAATTTTATTCATTTTGGTCAATTAATACATCATGTATATCTTCAATCCTTTCAAATTACCGAGGCTTATTTCATAGATTAGCATATTGTCTATCCCGAGAAGTGTTCCATATGTGCTTGAAAAGAATATGCATGGTTCTATTGTTGGGTAGATTATTCCACAGATGTCTGTTCAATTATTCTATTTGATAGATTATATCTAGTTGTTTTGTTAATTATTGAATATAAGGTATTAAGGTTCTTAAATATTTTAAAACTATCCTTTCCATTTTAATATTTTTTTATGTTATGTATTTTTGGGTACTGTTGTTAGTAGCATATGTGTTTATGATGGTAATATCTTCCTGATATTTTGACACTTCTATTATTATAAAATTTCACTTTTATCTGTAATAATGCTTTTGTTTTACAATCTATTTTGTCGCATACTAGTAAGCATTGCAGCTTCCATTTTTTAAGAGCAAAATTTTTTTTTCACTTTCATTGATGTTTAAAGAGACAAGTAATAGAAAGATTAAAAGAATAGACAGACTAGATAATCTGTAAAAAAATAAAAGCAACTAGTACTTTATGTTTCCATAGAAGTCTATTTGGAATTTCATGAATTCCAGAGTCATATAGCTTAGAGTTCCAAAAATGTTAAAGCATTCATAATTTGGAAACATTTTCAACTGCCTATCTCTTTTTCCTTATAAGTCTAAAGGCAACATTTCATTGTTTTACAGGTAAAGTTTAATATCTTTCCATGATAATCACCTAGAAGTTTTTAACCTTCTAACCTAAGTCCTTAATTTTAATCTATGTATAGCGGCTTTAGAAAACAGCTCTGCTGTATAAGTAAGTTTTGCTTGAATATGGTTTGTCCCCTCCAAAATTTGAGTTTAGTATCTATCATGAGATATTAAGAGGGTGGAAGCTTAATCTGACTACAGTGTTTAGAAGCAGGACTTTTGGGAGGTGATTAAGATTGGGTAAGGTCATCAGGGTCCAGCCTCTGTGATTGAATCCTGGTGGCTCTATGAAAAGACAGAGAAACCAGAAGACACAAAGTGACACATATTTGTGTGCTCCTTGTTACTTGCCATGTGATATCCTGCCCTGCCTTAGGACTCTGGCAGCAAGAAGGCCATCATCGGTCACTGCCTTCAACCTTAGACCAGAACTGTGAACCAAACTAAACATCTTTGTAATTTACTCAGCCTGCAGTATTGTGATATCAGCAGCAGAAAACAGACAAATACACTCATTGCAATTTGGAAGTAGCTCCTAGTCTATATATCAAAATTTAATTTGTTCTTCTCTCCCACCTTCTATGAATTAATTATACTCAGTTCTCTGAGCCAACTATAAAAACAAATTTCCTTCTTCATGGATTTTAAGTGTGATGAGGAAGAAAGTGACCTTCTAAAAATGGAGACTGTTTTCCTTTTTTCACAAATCATGAATTATTCTTCCAGAAACAAACATTACTTTCCTTGAATGGAGGTGTCCAGCTTTCCTAAGCAGCCACATTAGTTTTCTATGCTGTATAACAAACAAATAATATATCTTAATTATTTCAGAGTTTCTGTGGGTCAGGAGACAGGGTATAGCTGCAATCTAGATGGCAATGGAAATGTTGGCCAGTCTGCTGTATTCTATTTGGTAGGTTCAAATTAGGGAGTATCTAGTCCCAGCCTTACCCTGTGCTATGGTTTGTATGTCTGCGTGCCCCCCAAAGCCTCGTGCAGTATGGGAGCAGGCTTAAGAATTTATGATTGATTCATGGTCCAATGCTGGGATTATGGGTGTGAGTGCTACACCCACCCTGTAGGGTGGGTAACCTACAGACAATGTAAAGGAAGAAAGAGTCTTGTCTGCATTGTCCTCCCTTTTTGCTGTTGTTGTTTTGCTGTTTTCTGCCGCCATGAACTGTTGCCCTCTGCCATAAGCCACCCTGCCTTGGACTCAAATTATGGACTAAAACCTCCACAAACCATGAGTTAAATAATCCTTCCCTTCTTTCATTTTGGGTGTCAGGTATTTTGTCCCAGCAATGAGAGAAAAGTAACTAACACACCCAGGGTGTTGGTAGAATGTATTTCTTGTGACTATAGTACTGAAGACTTCTGTTTCTTGCTGACTGTTGGTTGGATGCCAACTTCAGTACCTCTGGGTTACCCACAGCATCTTTCCACGTGTAATTCTTCATCATGGTTGCCTACTTTATCAAGTCATTGGGAAGAATCTCTAGCATGAATCACTTAACATATTGGAGTCATGTAATTTAATATAGCCATGGGAATGACAGTCCATTGCATTGACCATATTCTCTTGGCTAGACGCCAATCACAGGTGTCACTTGCTTTCGAAGGAGGGTTTCATGTGAAGGAGTGGACACTAGAAGGTAGGGCTCAGTGGCCGTGAATCTACAATCTGTCTACTAGTTGCCTGGAGTATTCTTCATGAGAGGTGCTCCCAAAGTTACTTTTATATCCCTTAAAAAGCAAACTGGGACCAGGAGTGTGGTTCTGTTCTTAAACAGTGTTCGGAAGCAGTGTGCCTGTTGTCTGAAGTGGTATGGTGGCTGCCGATGTCTGCAAACTGCCTTCCCTCATTCTTCAGCACTAAACAGTACATTGAAAGAAGTGACAAAGACCATTACATTGAAATAGAGAGGCCACTTCCTCTAATACGGTAACTTTGTTTTAAAGCTAAATTGAGAAACTAAGTGACTGGGTGATATCCTTTTAATGGCTGCTGAGTGTAAATGTATTTTGAGAGCAAATGCTCTTTCAGAAAAGATCATTTCTAATGTTCTTTCAAATTGTCAATTTCGAGGGTGAAGGGGAATGTGATTAGAAGACCAAAATAACAAAGAATTTTGAGCCTGGCAAAAATGTTGACTGCACGAATGTGTAATTTAAACTGCCAAGTGCTAGTGTAGTTTTGATGCCAAATGTACTTAATCAGTAATAATCCTGTCCCTCAAGAAGGCTCCTAATTTGTTTTACTGCCTTTTTAGATTTGTCCCCTTTCATTTTCTAAAATATAATCATAGTTCAGCAACTCCATCTGTGAGCGATCTGGTGATGAATTCTGGGTGGTAATGATGTACAACGAGCGAATAACAATTCCTTAATCACGCTGTTTCCTCTATTGTCGCCTCATTTGAATGCATGGTTTTCAGAAAATTCAATTATATTTGCAATTTCATCAAGAAATCACTCAGATAAATAACTGACAGAGTAACAGTTCACTTATTCGCCCGGAGCAAAGCTGGAGGCAAGGGAAGGGAAGAGAAGAAATGGCAAAAGATGTATTTGATAAAAAAAAAAAAAAGTCATGAAAAAGTTTTAATTTCCCAAGAGGCAAAGGGGAAGGGTGACAATTTTTGCAGCTGCATATGTCAGGTTGGCCCATGAATAGGATGTGACTAAAGTCCCTAAATTAAACTTCTTCATAGATCAGGCCTAACCTAACGTCTCTCTCTCTAGAGCTGTCACTGAACTTTGCCAACATTTGTAATGCCCTGGCCTTGTTCTGGAGAGGAATTTGTGATGGGAGACTCGAGATTCCCCTTGTCACGTTTTTCACATGAGTTCCATATTGGATTTCTACTGATGCCAATACCAGGTGCTTCCTCCTGGTCGAGAAGTGGCCTTAATTTTAATCTTTCCAATAAAGATTCTCTGAGTGTTTGGAAAAGAAAACTAATCATCTTCCCAACTAACATCTGTTGGCTTTCTTACTCTGTCAGAATAATTCAGCCCATTAGCCAAGTACTGTTGGAGAAGATCCAGTCACCACATAGTCTGGGGTGTATTCTCAAAGTCTGAATCTGTGCTCCGCTCAGTCCCCAGTGCTACCTTCATAGGAAGCAGGACTAGGGCTTGGAGATGGAGTAACAGTAGTGTCTGTTGGGTTGGGGTGATATTACCAAGCATTTCATTTTCTGTTTGCTTGGTTTTGTTTAGAGACAGGGTCTCCCTATGTATCCCAGTTAGGCCTTCAATTCGTGGAGACTCGTGCCTCAGCCTTCCAAGTGTTAGGATTACAGACATGTGGCACCATGCTCCACTTTTATCATTGAGAAGTTTTCCGAAGATGATTGGTAGCTGACAGCTACCAATCCATGACCACAGCCAACTCTCAGGGGTTGGGCAGCACAGCTCTCAGGGCAGATAACACCTGCTTCGTGCATCTGTGGAAGCAGGAGTGATCATCCAAGTGTAACATTCTTCTTTCAAAGAATCTGAGCTGATTTCTTCCCTGAGGAGAGTAACCAACCACAGACACTCAGGACATTAAAATCTTCATATCCTTCACTCATACTCCTTGAAAGATTCACAGAGAGAGAGAGAGAGAGAGAGAGAGAGAGAGAGAGAGAGAGAGAGAGAGAGAGAGAGAGAGAGGAAGAAGAAGAAGAAGAAGAAGAAGAAGAGGAGGAGGAGGAGGAGGAGGAAGCGGAAGGGGAAGGGGAAGGGGAAGAAGAGGAGGAGGAGGAGGAAGAGGAGGTGGCAGTGGCAGTGGCAGCAGCACAGAAGGTGAAGCAAAGGTAACTCTCCAGAAAGCACCTATAATGATCCCCCAGTATCCACAGTGGGGATTAGTTCCAGCATTCCCATAGATACCAAAATCTGCAGATGCTCAAATCCTTCATATAAAATGGTGTTGTGTTTCTGTGTAACTTGTGTAATCTTCCCATATACTTTAAATCATCTCTAAGTGACTTATAATACCTAAGTGGTAAATAAGTAGTTGTTACACTACATTATTCAGGGAATAACTAGAAGAAAATGTCTCCATTGTGCATGTTCAGCACAGACATAATTCTTGGCATATTTGTGATCTGTAGTTGGTTGAATCCTTGTGTGTAGAAACTACTGAGGTAGAGGGCTGACTATATTATGTTCAAAATTGTTCACGCTACCATTTATTTTCCACTAGAAGTATATCTCTTGCCACTAATTATTTTGTAGCTATTTCTAAATTAACTTTTTTTAAAATACAAAGTTCCCCAGGGACACTGGGAACGGAGGAGAATTGGTCTTTTTCAATAAGGCTGCAAGGAGACCTGTACCTTAGGGGACAGGGAGATGATTTAGTAAAAGGGTATTAAAAGAAGACTTGCAAAGATTTGGCCTTGTGTTTGGTGATTCTGGGGTAGGTGCTGTCAGGTTACAGGGTTATATTAAGCAGCTTTCCCATTACTGGGGCAAAACACCTGACATCCACAACTGAAATTATTCTGGACTCACAGTTTCAGAGAATTTAGTACATGGTTGGCTGGCTCCAAGGGAGAGACATGGAGGAGAAAAGCTGCTCAACTCATGGTGTTCAGGAAGCACAGAACAGGGGAACCAGAGGAAGAATTCAGGGACTAGATGTAGTCCACAAGATCACATCCCCCATGCCCCACTTTCTCCAACAACACCACAGCTTCGAATAGTGCATTCAGTTAAAAACTTATCAATGGGTTAACCCTCATAATCCAATCACCCACCCAGAAATCTCCTAATCCAGTCAAGTTGACAATCAGGATTTGCTGGCACAAGGGGTAATTATAATTTGGTATCCAATTATAATGCAGGACTAACACCACCAGTTGTCAATATGCAGCAGTTACTCATACTAGCCAGAAAAGGAAGGGGTTTTCACTTCTTGTGGTTTGTCTGATTTCAGACATGGTTATGAAGTGGTCTTGTTTTGTCTTGTCCCATCATAATCACTGTAGCCTTGTTTGATATTACATTGTGCACAACTGTCTGTATTCAGTAGCAGAACATGCGCCCTGCTGTGAGGGTCAGGCCAGTTCTTGTCTATCAGAGCTGCTTGTCTGTTTCTCAATAATAAGATTTTTCAAGGTCATGGACACCTTCTTCTTATTGATGTTTTGAGTAATCTCATATATTCTTCTGAAAATGACTAAGCACTCCATCTACTGCAAATGTCAGATGATGGGATTGTTGTCATAAACAACTCAGCTATCACCCACCCCTCAAAGCCTCTAGTCTTGCAAGGAAGAGGGTTACAATTGAATGTGGCAAGTACTCAGGTTGAGATTTCACAATGATGTTTCAGCTACAACTGGGAGGGATCCTGCAGGGCAGGGGAGATGTCCCACAAGTACAGGCTTAAAAAACAAATGGGCAAGGAAGAGGCGGGGTAGACTGTTTTCAAGGAGAAAGGTTGGGTCTTAGCTTAGATTCTTTGGATCTGAGAACTGCAAGTGGGTTAGTGGGGGCAGAAGTGGGGAGTGAGAGCAGACAGTAGGTAGCAGTTAGACTAAAGGAGGCCTCATGAGCTGTTTCAGAGGAGTCTGGGTAGAGTTTAGCCCTGGCTAATCATAGGGAGCCATGGAAGAAGTTTCAGCTAGGCAGTAAGAAGGTCTGAGTCATGTATTACATGATCTTGTGCTTAAAGACTGACTTGAAGAAAGGAAGACAGGCACCAGTGGCCTAACTGGATAGCTTGAGCTGTGAGTAGAGACTCCAGGCTACTGCTAGTTACCCAATCAGGAGGAAAAACTTAAAAGTGGAGTGGGCTGAAAGTAGGGTTGAGAGAACTGATCCCTTCCCACTACCAGCACTATGGCCACCTCCAACACTGCACTGGCTTGTGTACATTTGGCACTTAACACTTGTCCAGCCCTGGTAGAAGTCCCTTACCTGGATTATTTAATTTTATCCTCACAATGATCCTCACTTCACAAAAAAGGTGCTTTTTTTTTTAAGCTCTAAGTTGTAGGTGAGGAAACTGAAGCACAGAGAGGTTAAGTAATTTTCTCAAGAATCTTTAGCCACTAAGTGATAGAACAGGAGTTCAGTCCTGACCAGCCTGACTCAGGGTCTGTATTATTCTTTTCTGGGTTCCTCAGAACTCTCCAGATTCCAGGGCATGTTGGACACTGTGGCTTATTACATCCTTACAAATCTGGCAAGAGTGTGTGGAGCTCAGCATGGCAAAGACAAGTCCCAAAGTGGTCTGGAGAGGGAAGGCTATTTTCAGGGGAAAAGGGGAAAAGGATTGTTTCAGTCACAGAATATTGGAGACAGTGGTTTATAAAGAACAGAAGTTTATTTCAGCATATACTTCTATAGGCTGAAAAGTCCAAGATCAGGTGGTCTTGGTGGTCCAAGATCTGATGAGGGCCCAAAGATGCTTCAACTTGTGGCAGTCAAAATGGAAGGGCAAACAGACGTGTGAAAGAGAACTAAGATACTAACTCATTCCTGTGCAAAAGCATTAATGCACTCATATGGCCTTCACCACATGACCCATACACCAACATGGCAGCATTGAGGAAGCATGCCCTCACGTGACTTTGTGGGAACAAACCATATTCAAACCACAACATTCATTATTTATAAAGAAACGTTTTGTAAATTAACAAGTGTGCCAACTTTGGGTTCAAAATGCTTGTTTTGCTCTAAACATTTGTAATTGTTATGAATGAATAAAGAATGATTAAATTAACCAACCAATTGACTACTTCTTTTCCGAACAGATTGCAAAAGAACACTGTGGAGATGAGACAGAGGGGCTGGAGTCTTGTTTCTAAGGGAAGTTGCTCCTGAAAAGGCTGTGACTGTTGATTGTCACAATATCAAAAGCGCAGAGAGAAGTTGCTACCTTGAACTAAACATGAACTAAAATGCTGCCTTTGCATTGACCTGCTATGTGACCCTGGACACTAAAACTCTCTGAGCCCCAGTGTCCTCATCTGTTAGGAACAATGCACACTTTGTTCACAGTAGTGTATGTTAACGTGTGTAGTACCTACTGGGTGCTGTGCAAATGACAAGATGTATCAAAACCAGTCATTCTAGACCAGTGATTTATAACACTGGTAAAGCACAGCTTCATGACTCTGTAACTGGAGGAAAAGAAAAATGAGAAGATCAGGCCCACTGAGCTGTGGCTAGTCTAACTCATGCACTATTACTTGTTTGCAATGTCTTTTCACTTGTGGCTTTTATCTTTCCCATTCTTCAGAACTATCCAGAATGGATGGTTCTTTGGGAATTGTCCCTTTTGGTGGTCAATGTTCATCAGGCAACTATTGCCATTAATAAAGTTGTCATGGCAACTTGCCCATTCAAGAAGCTTGCAACTGGTCCCTGCTTCTCCAAATGCCTGAGGCCTGCGCCACTGGGCAGAGGGATGGGAGAGCAGCAAAGTAAGTGCTTCTAAATGAAGAATCTAAAATGTAGGCATAAGGAAGCAGAGGACCTGGCATTCAGTGCACACACAAGAAATATTAGCAGAAGTAAAATGAGGCAACACCATTGGGGATGTTTCTGGAACAGAGTAGTAATCCCGAGTCCAAAAATTTAAGATGCCCTGTGCTGCCAGGCAGCAATAATGGAAAGTCCCCTGGGGGTTGTTTTGGCCTGAAATAGTTCCATTCATTCATTTATTCATTCAACAGCATTAATAGGCTAGATGCTATCCTAAACGTTGCTCAACTATAATGACACAGATGCAGTTTCTATCCTTGTTTAGCTCATAGACTAGTGAGGGATTAAGAAATAAATTATCAAACTAAGAGGTAAATAATCAAAGTCCAATAGGGCAGGTGCTACTATTAGGAGTGTGCAGGGTGCTGTGGAGTTCCAGACTCACTGTGATCTGAGAGACGTTTCAGGAAAAGCCATCAAGTATGACAATTGGAGAGTCATGCGGAGTAAAAAATGGTGAGTGACTGCTCCAGGTTGGAGAAATGACATGTGAAAAGGCCTTAGAATGAGACAGGATATGATGATTTCAATTGAAAACACCATCTGTCTCAGTCAAGGTCTTACACGTGAGCAACAGACACTAAACTATGCATATCTTAACAGAAAAAGGATTGACTAGGTGATGTTAGTTTCCTCACCAAATGTTTGAGAGACACTCCAATCAACTTGAAAGTCTAAGAGCCAGGAGCAACTCACAAAAGAGTATTGACCCTTGGAATAAACCCCTAGCCTGGCAGCTGGCGGTGATGTGGTGGCTTGCCTGGCCAAGATCAATGAGGCTAAATGCTGGATGTTGCCCCTGGGGACCATATGTGGTGAATCCTTCACAAACACGTGTCCTGTGTGCTTCCTGATTTTTCAAGTCAAAAGTCTCATTTCTAGCCTTAGACTAGGAGGGTTTGATTGTCTGAGTCTAAGTCATCAGTGCTCACTGCATGTGCAAGAAAGGATGACACAGAGAATCTGGCATTTCCAACATTATGGGGAGAGTGGGCTTTGCCTCATGAAGTGCAACAGGTATAAGCAGTGGCAGTAAACTGATAAGGAAAACATCATCATGGAAAATCTTGAGTCCATCTAGGCATGAAATGATATAACCTTCAAAGGGGATTGCAATCTCATGGAAGTGAAAGTTTTGTCTGTAAATAATACAAGAGTGGGGAAAAAGTGCAGGGACAGGAGCAGTGCTGAAAATGGGTAAAGAAATAGAATAAGCACAAGGTGCCACAGACATTTCAAGATTATGATGTAGAAGGAACTATATTGACATTCTGCATGAGTCAAGCTAACCTTAAGATTTCAAGGTCTCTGAGTCAGAGGAACAAGGAGAATGTAGTTTATCCAATAACAGGGGTCTGATTTACCTTCATCATCCATTAGTTTAACTCTTCCAGGAACAGTCTCTGTTTTGTATTTGTAATGAGCCTTTAGGGCTGCAATTTCACACTATTTCCCCCACCCCCCAGTATTCCCTCCAATCTTTTGGACTGTAACTTAATGCATGGGGCATAATTCCTTCAAGTCCTGATAAATTGAAAGGAAGGATTCAGTCCTCTATGAATGGGGAGAGGCACAGAGAGAGCCTGATAAGTTAAAAATGTAAAATCTCAGTAGAATTGGGGACCTTTAATGGAGACTCCCCTTACAGGATGGAGTATCTGGATTCATGTTTATTGGATAGGATTCCTGTTCCCTAGAAATGGACGCACTAAATCCCTTTGAATTTCCTATTTGTAATTAGGTCCATCGAGGGACACGGTTTTTTTTTTTTTTTTTTTTTTTTTGGTACTAGTGGTTGAACCCTGGGCCTGTGAGCTACAATCCCAATCCTTATTTTATTTTTGTTTTGAAACAGAGTCTTGCTAAGTCACTAAACTTCCCAGGCTGGGTTCAAACTTCACATCTTCCTGCCTTGGCTTCCAGAGCACTGGGCTTACAGGTGTGTACCATCACACCTGGCTTCTGTATCTTTCTGATCTAAAATATTTTAGTTTTCACTTTTTCATTTTTGATGCAATTTTTTTATATTTATGTAATTCTCCTATACTTCTGATTTATTGATGATGGACATGCTTGTGGCCAGCAGAATCATGGCCTCTCTAAGATATCCACATCCTAGTTCCCAGAACTTGTGGCTACAGAGGTTACATAACACGAGGGTGGACGATTGATCAACAGTAGGCTTTAACATGAGATCACAGAGGATCACCCAGGTGGATCTATGTAATCACAAGTCCCTGGTAAATGTAAACAAGTGAACTAGAATACTGAGACTCAGAGAGAGGTCAGAAGATTCTATGTTGATTTTGAAGATGGAGAAAGAGGAGTGAAGGGAACATTTAGAAGCTGGAGAAGACAAAGGAGTGGGTTCTTCCTCAGAGTCTCCAGAAGGAACACAGCGCTGCTGCCCCCTTGACTTCAGTCCACTGACGCCCCGTTTTGGACTTTTGATCTCTAGAACACTAAGATAATGAGATGTATTGTTTTGAGTGATTAAGTAAGTTATAATTCGTTACAGTAGCCATAAAAAGGATGTAATCCTTGTTGCCAGGGGTTCATTACAGGACAAAATAAAACAAAAAAAACCGAAGAAATGGTTAGGACCCAGGTTATTAAAAGCATACAAGTCTGAACAGGAAAAAATTGCTGTATTTATAGGCTTGTCCTGATAAGTGATTCCAGTTTCTTATCTTGGGATATTAGATTGCTGGGATGGGAAAAATTTGGTCTGAATTGAAAGGCACTATTTTCACAGAGGAGAAGAATAATCTTAAAAAACATGCTACCTTGGGCTGGGTGTGGTGGCACCTGCCTATTATCCCAGCATCCAGGAGACTGAGGCAGGAGGATTGCTGTGAGTTCAAGGCCAGCCTGGGCTACGTAGTGAGTTCAAGGCCAGTCGGAACTTCGCAGTGAGACTCTGTCTCAAAAACAAAAAACAAAACAAGACAAAACAAAACAAAACAAAACAAAACACCATACTACTTTGAATGAGTTTTGAGATTCTGCATTACCTGCTCATCATCACAAAATCAAAGTTTCTCCTGAGATTTTGTCAGACAGCTTTCTGTTTTCTTCTCTTGTGGGATCACACCTACTGTTGGCGATAACAGATTTCACAAGCATGGAAATTAGAGCTGTGTTAATTATGGAGAAAGGGGACTTCTCTGTACACTAACTCAATACAGGGAGTTACCAGAGCCTGTTGGGAGTGGCCAAAAATACTAAAAGGAGAATTACAGAAGTGAACAATTCCTAACTTGTAAGTTGCAAGCCATTATGAGTAGCATGGTAAAATTGCACACCATCTCGCACCATTCTCCCCAGTTGTGAATCATCCCATTGTTGATTATGTGCTAGCTGCCCATCAGTGGGTTAGCTACCAGGTTTCAACTGGCAGGTTGATTGTTGTAGGTGAACCTGAAAGCCTAAAGCTGTGTCACAATGCCTACCTCCCTCCCTCACTCCATCTCATCATGTAGGCACTGTTTCATCAACTAACACATCAAAAACAAGCATGGGCACAGCACAATGGGGTATTTTGAAAAAGAGGACGGGAGGGAGAGAAGAGAGATGGGGAGGACAAGTTCACAAAACTTTTACTATAGTGTGTTGTTATAATTGTTCCATTATTACTGGTTACCGTTAATTTCTCACTTCACTTAATTTGTAAGTTAAAATTGATCACAGGTACGCACAGGAAAGACCATAGTGTACACACTATGGTTCAGTACTGTCCAAAGCTTTCACAGTCCACTGGGACCCTTGGAGCAGCAGCCCCCTCCAGCAAGTTCACTTCCTCTGTCTCCAAGCTCAAGCACCACACTAGGTGGACAGCAGGTGCTAACTCAGTATTTTCTGAGTTAATGAGTAAATGAATTAACAGTGCCTATCAGTCGAGGGCTCTTCCTGTGGCCTTCATCAAAACAAGGAACATGAGAATTCACACAGGATACAGATCAGTGTTTCCTACTATGTGGCCCCAGCTCAGTTTTCTCTCTGCAAGGGATAGGCTGGGAGGGCTATTGGGGGTTTTATTTCTGCCCTCAGGACACTGAATCTGGAGTCAAAGCAACACAATAGTGTAAATTAGAAACACACTTGCACATGTTCAGACATACAGTCCTAGAATTAAGGGAGCCAGGCTCTAAAGAGAAAAATTCTTTTTCCCACTTAAGGAAAAATAATTCTTGGACCCTTATAGTATTCTTTCAGGATTCAATAAATAATATATTTAAATTTGTGGGTCTTGGGCTAAGAATACAAACAGAGACCTTGCTAAGCACAGTAACAGCCCCCTGAAGATATCCACATCCTGACACCTGTACCCTGTGAACATGTTAGGTTATGTAGCAATGGGCTATTAAAGGTCAATAATCCCCTAATCTGGAGATGGGAAGGTTATGCTGGGCCATCTGTGTGAGCCCAAAGTCATTCTACAGGTCCTGAACAGTGGAAGATAGTGTTAGGAGAGAGAGAGGATCAGAGAGAAGGCAGCATGAGAAACAAACACTCAGTCCCACGTGGGTGGCTTGGAAAATGAGGAAGGGTCCATGAGCCAAGGAATGTGAGGCAGCCTCCGGCAGCTGGAAAAGGCAGGGAACAGAGACTGCGTGGAGCCCCCAGGAGGAACACAGCCTTGTCCACACCACGAGTGACACCCATTTTGGACCTCTGTCCTCCAGAATGCTAAGATAATGAATTTGTGTTGTTTAAGCCACTAAGTTGACTATAATTTGTTACAGCACTGTTATGGTTAATACATTGTATCAACTTGAGCAGTTTAGAAGTTTAACTGAGAGACTCAGCAGGGAACCAGAGTTGTTACTTTGTAAATATCCTCATCCTGTGTGAAGGAGGGCAAGGATGTTTTGTGAGTGCTACACCCACCCTGGGAAGAGGGGTGGTGGTGGCCTGGGTATAATGTAAGGGTAGAGAAAAGGCTTATTAGCTCTTTTGCTCTGGCTGCTGCCTTGAAGTGCTGTCCCTGTGCCATGCCACCCTGCCTTGGACCCAGCTGATTATGGACTGAAATCTCCAGAAACTGTGAGCTAAATAAACCTTTCCTTGCTTCACTTTGGGTGTCAGGTGTTTGTCTCAGAAACGAAAAAAAGTGACCAAAACAAGCACCAATAGGAAAGGAATACAGAGGCCCACTATTGGTACATGTCTGTGGTTCACAATGTTCACATTTCTTGTGTGAAATTGGTACAGGTACAGAACACACCTTAATTCCTTGTTTCATCCCCTTTCCTTCCCCTTTCCCTCACATCCATTTCTTGATACCCTTCCCTTTTGAGAAAAATCTATCACCCTATTTCCTATTATGTACCTTTATTTTGCTCTATGTTTATAGTTTGGGTTTCTCATATAAGAGAAACAATGTAATATTGAAACATAAGTGTCTGATTTATTTCACTTAACATTATGTCTCAAGGTCCACCCATTTTCTCACAAATGACTCAAGTTTATCTTTATGGCAGAGTAGTACTCCATTGTGTATAAATACCACATTTTTTTGTAATCCATTCATCTGTTGATTGACATATATGTGACTTCCAAGATTATCTACTACGAATTGTCCCACAACAAATGTGGGTATGTAGGTGTCACTGTAATAGGATGTATAACTTTCAGGAAGATACCTAGACGCAAAATGGCTGGGTGAAATGTTCTATTTTTGTTTTTTGAGGAATCTCCACACTGATTTCTACAATGATTTTACTAGTTTACATTCCTACCCAAAAAACTTGCTAAATATGGTATGTTCTACTTTAACCATACCATATCATATCCACTACTTGGGTTTGCAGTTTTTCAAACTCCTGGGAGTTATTCCACCACAATGTAGAGGTGCACAGCAAGCAGGCTGGAGCTCCCCTCCTGGATGGACTCCTTTTCCCTTCCTCTTACTTCCCACTCATACCTGGAAAAGCTTTCTGCACACAGTATGGGCAGCCCTGCCAGATGTCCATGTTCATCCACATCCCTGCAGACAGCTGCTTTTCAGGATGACAACCCCAGAGAAAAGGTCTGTGCAGACCCTGCAAGCAGTGGCAGGCCTATTTGGACCAGAGTTCTGTGGCTCCAGGGGTAAAATATGACAGCAGAGCATGAGCTCTAGATGGGCAAAAAGCCCTATCCCTTTCAGTCCCTTCATTCTGTAAGAAGGTGCACAGATCTACAGCCCTTTGCAGATGGGCAAACTGTAGTGCAGAACTGGAAAGGGGCTGGATTAAAGTCATTTAGTGCCACTGTTTCCAGGAATAAGATCAGAATCCTTACTGGGGCCACTGGGCCCCTGAGAATCCGGCCCTGTCGACTTCCCATTTTCACAAAGGCTCTCATTACGTGGCCTCTGAAAGGACTGTGCTTACTGGGCCCCCAGCATCTTTGCCATGTGTCTCTTCTGCAAGGACTCCAGGAAGGGACTGGTGCTTATCAAGGGGTCACATGTTTATGAATAACCAAAGCTAGGAGTGGACTCCAGTGCCTGTCTCCCAGCCACAGAACTCCACCATGCATGCTCACCAGTTACAGTGCCTAACAAAGGCGTGGGGAGTGGATAAAAGCTGGAGGACGACATCTTGGCTCCAGCACTGAGCCATTCCTTCTGTTTGCTAGGTAGAGTACCAGCTGTGCTCATTGTAGTAAATAGTAGCTGACACACTTTACTCATTAAGATCTTCTCATTTCCTCCCAAGAATCAAGCCTGTGATCAGTTCCAGAGATCCATCTCTGGATGCAGGTCCAGAAAGGGCTCCAGTGGCTGCAGATGCCTCTTGATTCCTGTGCTTTTTACTCTGCCACCTAAGTCTCTGGCTGGAACAGAAACACAGCTGATTGCTTGCCACACAAAGATGCAGAGTGCACACACAGATACAAACCCAGGCACGTAGGCTCACAGGCTCACCTGCATCAGAGGCTCACAAATAAGCCAGCCGCTCTCCCGCAGGGGTGCGCACATGCTCCGTGTCTCTCTGCTCAGGAGCTCTTTGTTCCATGCTCCCTGGAACTAGTCCTGTTGTCTGAATCACAAAGCCCCGCTACCAACGTGCCACATTCTGTCTGCTTCCTACTAGTCACACTTTACTTAGCTCTGTGTGTAATTAGCCTCAGATGTACAAAATGAGCTTGGGACCTGGTGCCGTCCCTGTCAAAGTCCTCAGGCCCTGGAGAGACTCTGCTGGTCTGGGATGACTCCCCCAGGAATATTTAGGGAGACTAAAGTTTCAACGTAGGAAATAAAGAAAGTCACACTTGGTGCACAGCTGAGGTTGCAGCCTGAAACTCAGACCCACCCCACAGGCTCAATCTTGGATCTCTGACGAGGCGGAAGGCGGAGGGAGAGAAGCATGGAGAAGAGGCACCCAGACAGGATGATGGACTGCAGTGAAGATTCTGCACTGGGGCAAGAGGAGACAATGCCCACAGCCCAGCTGCCCAGCCTCCAAGGGGCCAGCCTCAGCCTGGAAGCCAAGTGCCCTCAGCTGGAGATGTCCGCATGATCTTGCTGTCTCCACTACTCTGTCACGACACTAGATGTTCTTTGGTCAAAATTCCATTCACCTTTCTAGGCAGCTAGCTACATCCTTGTCCAAAATTCAGGTTGCAAAGCCATTATCACATCCACTGGGATTCCCAACAAGCTCCTTGAAACAAGGAGAAGATATACTTAGCCTGAAGGCCTCCTGGTTGATGTGTGGAAAAAGAGGTACCCAGAGCTCTTCATTAAAGGTCAAAGCCCCAGTGGGCTGACTCCTGGGTCCTTATTGCCCTGGGTGGCAACTTTTCCAATGTAAGTCCTTCAATTTTCTGTCATCTTTGAATTACCAAGAATATATAACACCATTTCATTCAATTGGGATAATTCTCCTTGTTATCAATTTTTCCATATTAGAGACAAGTGTGGTACATCCCAAGGACCTACCACCAAGCCATGATCACAGCATGATTTGATCTCCAAACTCCTACGTTTTTCCTTTATTACCACCTTCAGGAGCTACTGTGCATCATTCTCCAGCCTGTCTTCTACCCCTATTACTTATTGAAAAAACTCTTTATAAGGTCACAGGTGACCTCCATAGCACCAAAATGCAACAGACCTACTGGTTCTCTTCGTATTGGCTTCTCAGTTGGTGAGACACCACTGGCCATTTCCTCTTTGTTGAAACATGCTCCTCAGTGGCTTCCATGAAACTACAGCCTGCTTGTTGCCCAGGTGATGATCCCATGGCCTGTATCACCTTGGCTTCCTTTCTGTGTGACTTCTAGCTGGATTTGTCCAAGGAGAGGCTCCAGAAGACTGGAGAGTGGCCAGAGAGGGGATCGGGTGCTGTCTGCACCACTCCCTCGCTGTGTGCCTTAGCTTCTGGGGCAGCACCTGTTCTCCTCTGCAGCCACAGCTCCACCCTCACCAGCCCTCAGCGACACTCCTGTTTCTTGCTCCTTCAGAGGCAGGGAGAGTAACAACACCCTTTATTGCTGGTCCCTGGGTATGTCACAACTCAGGTGTTTCCCTTAATGCACTACTCAGACTTCTTAACAAAGAATCTGTTGTTTCAACTCTCTTCCATTAAATCCACTGTGTTACATCACTTTCCTTTTGGGCCCCAGAGTGATAAAACACTTTCCAAGTCTTCCTTCCACTTCTCTGACTGCTCCTGCTGTGTCTTCCTTTAAGCTCACATCCCTTAGCTGACTGTTAAGCACAGGTGATCCTCAAGGCTTGGTCCAGAAGGCTCTTCTCTTGTCCTTCCATACTGTCCTCCTGGGGACCTCATCTGCCCTCAACTTTGACTGCCACCTGCTACAATGGTTCACCCAGGTGCCTCTTCTATCCAGTCTCTTCTGAGCCCTGGCTGGTACAAACCAACCACTTCCTTTCCATTTTCTCTCACCCTCCTTCAAGGCATCCCAACTCAACATCATCCAATGCCCTTCTCAATGAACCTCATTGCCTCTGACCTCACTGTGCAAGATGGGGAGACATTCTGCTCAACGTTGTTTGGTCCCCCTCTCTGCAGCTGTAATAACCTAGAGATGCCCAGACCTTTCATCATCTGCTCTAGAAAGGGCAGCCTTCAGCTCTTTCCTCCTCAACACTAGGCATCACATCAGCACCCGCCATTCCTCATGCCCTCTGCATCTTCTCCTTTGTTCCTACTCATCCTTTGGCTCTAAGCTCAGTGCTCCACAGTGTGGAACAGCTCTTCAGACTTCCTAGTTTCAACCCATTATAAAGGGCTGGGGAACTAGCTCAGTAGCCTAAGCGCCTGCCTGGCAAGTGCAAGGTCATGAGTTCAATCCCCGGTGCTGCACAACAACGAAACAATCAACCCATTATAGACTACAATCCTAGAGTCCTGAACACGTCTTATGCTACCTATTATAGTTCCAGTTTCATACTTATTTGCATATTTAATAAATAGCTGCTTCCCCACCTAGAGTGCAAAGTCCAGGAAAGAGGGTGCCATCAGCCCATCTTTTTTATCCATCTCTGTATTCTGTTCTCCACCACAGTATCTGGCACATAGTAGGTGCCTAGGATATGTGGAATGAATGTGTTATTACAAACACAAGGGAGTAAAAGGCCAATTCTACTAGGCCTACCTAGAAGAGTATGCACTGGGCTGGGTTTTTAAGGATGGATAGGAATTTTCCATTTGGAGAACAAGCATCAGGCAAAAGCCCTTACCTGAGAGTGAGTTTACTCTAGTTCTACTTTTCCTCTAATTTGCTATGTGACCTCAGGGAAGTCCTCTCTGCTTGTTTTCTAACCTGCAGAGTGACTGAGCCCCCGCTGAGGACCTGGAACTCCATGCCTTTCCTGCAGGGCCTTATCATTTCCTAGGTATCTGGGCCTTTAATGTTAGTTTGCTGAGGCTGACATCAAAAAGACATCCCTGGCTGTCTTCTCCCCAGGCCTTCACACACCCTTCCTTGTGTCTGGGTCCTGATTTTCTCTTTCTATAAGGACACCAGTCATGTTTGGCCAACCTGAATCACCTCATTTTAATTAAAAACCATACCTTTAAAAACCCTACCTTCACATATGGTTATATTCCTAAGTATTAGGACATATGGTTAGTATTTTAACACAGAAATTTTAGGAGGGACACTCTCATTGCCATTTGTGTAACCCTGGTTCTTTGGTTGAATAAAGGCTGAATGGGCTGCTCCTTGGGCTATGAGACCTCCAAGGTCTGCGGGTTCACCTGCTCTGAGGAGCTACTAGACTACCAGGGGTGGTGGTACACAACTGTAATTTCAGGACTCAAGAGGCTGAGGCAGGAGGATTTTGAGTTTCAGGCCAGCCTGGACTACAGAGTGAGATTTTGTCTCAAAACAAAACAAAATTAAACTAAAAAACAAAACAAAACAACCAAAAAAACAACAGAAAAGGAGATAGTAGGATGCCTACCCCATGTGGGCAAGAAGGAAAAAAAAAAAAAGAACCACACATGCTGAAAGTCTGGGGAAGGAAGAGTGCTCTGGCAGTGTCACGGGCTCCCCAGGGACACCCCTGCTGGGTCATCCTGCAGGTACTGAGGCTGAAGCTCCTGCAGGTTAATCATTGTTCTGCGCAGCGCTTCTCTGCTCCAAAGGCTGGCTTGGGCGGGCCCTGCAGAGGCTAGACTCCACTCCCCTGCTCCAACCCCAGCAAGCATCCCGCCTCCTTCTTATTGAGAGGCAGCGGAAGTGACAGGTGGACAGATGCCAAGCTCTGCCCCTCCCCCTTGGCGCACCAGGCCGGGCTCCTGACAGGGCTCAGGCAGAGCTGCAGCAGCAGCAGGTGGTGAGGGACCTCCCTGGAAGGCAGCCCAGCAACCTGGCACTCTGCCAAGCCTGCACCCTCGTTCCTAACCTGCGCCTGCCTGCCAGTCAGCTTGCTGAGCTTCGTACTTGCCTCCATTTGTGAAATTAAAATGTCCTTTGTATTCGCATCTGGCAGCATGGGGGCAGGGAGCAGAGGACGGGGCTGTGGGAGCTGACAGCTCACGATTGGCTCCGGGGCCCACAGTGCAGACACTAACGCTGCCAGTGCAGTCAGCCTGGTCTGCCTCCCACGATCCACTTGCTCTTCCAAGGGAGAGGGGCAGTGGATGCACACACTTGAGGGTGCAGAGGTGAGGACGAAGGGCCCCAAAGCACAGTACAGTGGCAGCTGAGGAGGCCCAGCATTCCAGTTGCCACCGCGACTGCCTCCCGATTGCTTCAGGGTTACCAGGAGGCCCCGGGCTGGATGCAGGATCAGCTCCACACAGATCCCACGCCATTCAGCTCTTACTCCAACACTGGCTTTCCGGAGGCAGACTCTTAGTCATGTTCTGTTGCTAGTGACATGATACCACAGACTGGGTAAATGAGCAGAAGGCTGACTTCACCCCGGACTTCTGGTTGGATATACAGGGGCCACATCTGGTGAGGGCCTTCTCCAGAGGCAGCACAAGGTTTTCCACAGTGAGATGGGTCACTCAACAGGTCCAGCCAGACGGCTGTTATAGCAGACCCATTCCTGAGGTAACTCATGAACCCATCAATTCATTAATCACCTGACAGGACGAATCCCCTCATGAAGGCCAAGTCCTGCTCCCTTTGTAAAGGCCCTACCTCTTCATATCTTGTCTTCAGAGTGAGTTTCAGAAGGCACAAACTTTACTCAAGCGGTCGCTCAGACTCTGAGATGGGAAGCTGTGCACAAGTGAGGTGTTCTTAGGAGGGACTAGGCTACCCGAGGCGGCATATGCAGCGGTAATCCCAGGACTCCAGAGGCTGAGGCAGGAGGATTTTGAGTTTGAGGTCAGTCTGGGCTACCAAGTGAAATTCTGTATCAAAATGAAACAAAACTAAACTAAAAAACACCACCAGCAGAGCATGGTGGCTCACGCCTGTAATCCCAGCACTCGGGAGGCTGAGACAGGAGAACCGTTGTGAGTTCGAGACCAGCCTAGGCTACAAAGTGAGCTCAAGGCCAGCCTGAACAGCACAGTGAGACTCTGTCTCAAAAAGACAAGGGCTGGGGATTTAGCTCAGTGGCGTAAGCGCTTGCCTGGTAAACGCAAGGTCATGAGTTTGATTCCCAGTGCCGCAAAAAAAACAAAAACGAAACAAAACAAAACAAAAAACAACAGCACCAACAACAAAACAAAAGAAAAAGAGATACTAAGCTATCTGCCCCAGCTGGGCAAAAAGAAGAAAGAAGAGCCACACAGTGTGCATGAGGAGGTGGAAAGCAGACAGGGAGTGGAGGAGGAAGAGCCAGGAAGGAAGAGTGAGATGCCCAGCTAACCTGGGCCAGGCAGATGACAACCTGGGCATGGCCCACCTCAGACAGGGCTCCAGCCTTTTTCTCTCCCAGTGGGAGGGTTCCCATGCACACACACACACACACATACACACACACACACCCGTATCCTGGCCTTCTCCTAGCCTTGGGACAGATCCTGAAGGCCATGCCAGTCAGGAATCTGGTGGAGAAAAAAATCTACTATCTTGGCATAAGGATTATTTTAAACTAAGAACATCTGAATTACTGCAGGCACAAAAGGAATCTTACCTGAAGTTCTTGTACGGATCAAAAGTAGTGACCCCCAAGGACTTGGCTGTCACCGTGGTTCTGGTGTAATTTGCAGGGTTCAGGTGTTGGAGACTTGGTCTTCATGGTGGACATGTAAAAAGCTGTGGGACTAGTGGGTGCTGGTTGGGTCACTGGCGGCGCTTACTTAAAAGAAACTAAGGTAGTCTTGTGGGACCCTGAGTTAGTTCTCCAAGGAGGGTTGTTATAAAAAGAGGATGACAACCCCTCCTGTCTTTGTGGCTTCCTTTGCCATCCATCATGATGTGACATGGGTCAAGGGCTCTTACCAGAGAGACAGAATCATGTCAGACTTTCTGACTCCAGAACTATGAGTCAGCTGGGTATAGTGGTGCACACTGATAATCCCAGTGGTCTGGGAGGCTGAGGCAGGCAGATCCCAAGTTGCAGCCCAGCCCGGACAACTCAACAATTTAGGGATAGGTCATCTCTAAATGAAAGATTAAAATGGGCTAGGGATGCAGAAGGATCACTGCAAGTTCAGTGCCAGCCTAAGCTATGTAGTGAACTCACCTGCAGCCTGAACTACATAGCAAGATCCTGACTCTCAATAAGTAAATAAATAAATGAATAAATAGGGTCAGGAATGTAGCTCAGTATGCAGACCTTGGACTTAATTCCAACACTGCCATCAAACAAACAAACAAAACAACTGTGAGCAAAATAAATCTCTTTTCTTCATAAAGTAGCCAGCCTTGAGTATTTTGGTATACCAATGAAAAAAAAATGGACTACTATAACCACTATAAACCCCTCTACATAGGGTGTCTCCAGCCAGCAAGGATTGATCTTTAATACTTTTCACATTCTAAAAATATTTGGTAACCGAGCCTCATCACAGCCTTTATAATTTTTTACTGAAGCCTCAACCTCATCTCCTTTTTATTTCATTGATACATAACCCCTTATCCCTAGCCGTTTAGCCTCCCATATGCATGTGAATAAAACTTTTTCTCCTTGTTTGTGTCCGGGTGTCCCCCCAAAGCCTCATGCAGTCCTGCCAGGTGGGCCTTTCAAAGATGGCTGAATCTAGAGTTTGTGATTGGTTCATTGTCTAGTGCTGGGATTGACAATATGAGTGCTGCATCCCCCCTGGAGTGGGTAGCCAGAATACAATATAAAGAAGGGAAGGTGGCTTGCTCTTCCCTTTTGCCCTTTTGCTCTTGTCCCTTCTGGTAAATGCACCAGCTGCCATGAACGCCACACCATCCTGCCATGAAGCCAGCTAAATATGGACTAAAGCCTCCACAAACTGTAAGCTAAACAAATGTTTTCTTCCTTCATCTTGGGCATCAAATATTTTGCCTCAGCAACAAGAGAAAAGTAACCAAGACACTCCTGTTAATCTATTTATTGTCAGTTACTTCATGGTCCCCTATCCCACCACTAGAACCTAAATGGACGCAATGAAATTTTTCTCCTTACAGAATGTTAGAAGTGAAGTCACACAGAAGCCAGAGGAACAGTGTTCAAACCGATGAAAAGGATCCAAGGAGCCCAGTGCAGTGTGGATAGGGCCACATGCAGGGTCCAAGTACACACAAAAGTACAATGCAGACGCCTTAGGCACCAAGATGCACTGCTAAGTGCAGGGGGTTAATGGGAGCAGACAGAAGAGGGGCCTGAGGCAGTCCTTAGATAGGAGATGAGGGTTCTGGGTGGGATTCCTGGAGGAACAACTGTAGATGTCAGATGAGGGCATGTTCCAAACCAAGGGAGCAGACTGTGCAGGGGCTTGGGTGATGAAACAGCATGAATGGCTTCAGGACTTCATGCAGAAACCTTCAGGAGAGAGGAGACCTAAGAAAGGAGTGGTGAGGCTGCTGTGGATGGACAGGACACTCAGGGGCCTGGGTAGCAGGAAGAGGAGTTTGGGCTTCATGCTGGTGCCAGGTGCAGTCCTGTAAAGGCTTTCAGCTGAGCCCGTCCAGGGGTCATGTTTTTAGGGAGATCCTACAGGGAACAGACGAGAAATTGATTTCAGATATAAAATCTTAACAGGGCCTAGGGAGGAGGCCAGTACCCCATCTAGACTAACTCTTCAGCCTGGTCAAGAAACCCTGCTCCCTCTCTTGAGTGCCCCGCTGCCTTCCACCCCATCGAACAGTGCAGCTCTAGCTAAGGAAAGAGATAGGAGGGGCCCACCTTCCTGCCATGGATCTTGGCCAAAATGGCTGCTCAGGACTATGGCCAGAGTATAGCTTTGAGGGGGGAGGGTGCTTCCTGCTAGGTCATCTCACCTCCTTCTTCAGAGTTTGCTAAGAACAGACACTTGTCCCTCTCTAGCTTTCAAGCTCTTGCTCTTAGTTCAAATCTTGGCTCTGCTTCCTCAGTAGGTTAAGTCCTCACTCTGTGCACAGTGTCTGATCAATTGCTCAGACAGGGCTGAACACCACCAGCTTGTAGATTCGTTCTGAGGGTACCCGGAGTGAATGCACACTCCTGGCCGTGAGGGGCTGGTGCACAGAAAGCACAAACTCACAGATGTGATAAGATTCAGGACATGCTACCTTGCAATAAGCCACCTTGACATTTGTGAAAACTGCAGAAGCAAGAAGGTCACTCTCTGACCTTCTCCTGGGAAGTAGGCCAGAAAAGAATCCTCTGATTTTCTGAAGTAGGTCATCAGACCCTCATTCGAGAAGTATCTTCCCTATACCCACAGGACAAGAAAATCCTTATCACCTACAACAAACGGACAAAGAAGAATCTGAACACAGAGACCTTGCTGCACTCTGCTCAGGTTATTACCATTAGATCACTCTGCCTTTGGTTAATTATGCTTCTCCGCAGTTGTCCATGTCTTCACCAAATTTAGTATAAAAATAGCTTCCCTGTTTCTTTGGGTCTTCATTTCTAAAGGCTCCAGAGTCACATACACCTTATATTAAATAAATGTGACCAGGCAGGATGGTGTATGTCTATAATCTCAGCACTCTGGGAGGCGGAGTCAAGAGGATCTCAAATTCAAGGCTGGTCTGGGAAACTTAGTAAGACTCTGTCTCAAAAAAAAAAAAAAAAAAAAAAGATGTGGGACTTGTGGAAAACCTGACTTCAGTCTCCAGTACCTAAATAAGTAAGAGTTCTTTTACTCCTCTTAACCTGTCTTTTGTTATGTATGCCTCTTTGAAGAAAGAAATCTTTTCTCTCCCACACTCGTGTTAAAAAAATAAAAAATAGAAAACAAAAAACTAAAACTCTGCCTAGTGGTATGTTGTGTTTTGGAAACAAAGGAACAAAGGCCCTGAGAGGGTTGGTAAATTCTCAAAAGCTGGCCAGCAGTGGCTGTTGTTTTTGGTCTAGTCTGGGTCTCTAGCTGAGAATGGCACCATCCACAGATCCCCAGTCAAGAAGTCTGAATTGACACAATGCAGAAGACCCAAGAAAACATGCATGCGCTCACACACACACAAATGCACGTGTACTACTGCACACAAGGGAGCAAGAAGGCACGTGCAGGTTGCTACACAGGGCAACTGCAGGAAGGCAAATCCTCTGGCCGCACCCTGGACTTGCTGAGGACAGAGCCCCGGAGTCTTCCCAGGCTTCCTCTGCTGACTCCAGATTGAGAAGCACCATAGAGGACAGGTGGATTCTCCACAGATCTGGCCTCAGGCCTAGTGGCTGCTCCCTGTGACCCAGCAGAAGGCCTGCCAGGCTCTGACTCTGGCCAGGAGGGAGACCACTGTGTCCCTGTGGAGAGCAACCTCCTGACTGCCTAATATTGTGAGCACTCTTTACCTGAATCCTACATTCGCTGCTCCAAATTAATAGCCTTGAATGGCCAGATATTTGCATAGTGGCTCTCCTGTCCCTTCCATTTGCCTTAATTAATTGTCTTTGAATACTGTTTTTGCATCTCTTCTCCTGAAGCAGCAGTTCTTTAACTCTGTAGACCTCAGAATATGCCTGTGGGAAAGGGGGAGGCTTGTGAAAATGCAAGCCCACCCCCACTCCTTTCTGGCTCCAGAGTTCTGCAGCACTGCTTGAAGCCAGATTCCTACTTTGCATAGCACCTGAGAAGCCAGTCCAGGGCAGAGCAAGGAAGGGTTGTGCAGAGTGGTGGGTGAATTTGGATGCAGCACAGACTGAGGGGGGAACCCTGCAGTGGCTGGCAGGCACTAGTTTGTGGGAGGAGTCAGGCTTAGGGTGCTGGAGGTGGAAACAGGAAGGGAGAGAGATTCTGGGTACTGATCCCTGAAGGTGGTCTCTGTAGGATATAACTGGAAGACCAGCAGCATTGTTTCCTAAGCACTGCGCTGAGCTCTGTGCACGTGTTTCCACATTTAATTCTCCTGTAACCCCTCAAGGTAGAGAGTGGATTTTCAGAGGTCAAGTGACTTGCCCAAGTCTTAGTCACTTTCCTAAATCCTCTGACAAAATGCAAGACACATCACAACTACAGGGAAGAGAGTTTATTTTGGCTTATAGTTTGTGGAGGTTTCAGTCCATAGCTGGCTGCAACACAGGACAGCAGGGCAGAGGGGCAAGACAGAGAAGAACTGCTCCTGGCTTGGTGGACAGGAAACAGAGAGAATCATGGGAGAAACCCGAAAGGGAGATATAAGCTTCCGAGTCACTCCCAGTGGCCCCCTTTCCTCTAAACAGACCCTACTTAACAGCAAGTCTTTTCCAGAGCCTGTGCCTTCAGGAACCTATTGTGCTCCTTCCCGCTGGGATGGAATGTCAATGGCATAGCTCTGTTCCTGGCTTCCATGGAGAGCTTTCAAAAAAAAAGGAGAAAACCTTCCAGTCCACTCTGTAGTGAGAAAGCAGAAACACTGAAGGTGATTTGCATGCACCTATACAGGTCTGGGGCCCTCTGCTCTGGAATAACAGCTTTAAGAGTTCACTCTGGTTTGAAATGAAGCTTTGAAACAGGCTGAGTGCAAGAAGACTTTGGACACTGGGGACTGGGACAAGGCAGGGTACTTCCTGCCAGCGGTGACTCTAGGCTTTTCCAGCCTGCAGGGAAGAGCAGGGAGGCACTGAACCCAAGAGGCTAGACTTTGTAGTAAAATTGCACTGAGAAACTGGATTGGTTAAGAAGGAGCTGACCAGCATATGGCCTGTGCTGCCCTCTGCTGGTCGACAGTGGTACTGGCTGCTACCGGCAACGCTGCCTCCCAGGGCAGGAAGTGTCTTAGGCAAGGAGGATCTGACCCTGGCCTCTTCTGCCCAGCCCAGAGAGACCCACATCAGCAATATCCAAGGTTGTGGGTTGGTAGCTGACCGACAGCTTGTCACTCCCATCTTGTTCTTGGGGGAGGCTTCATAGTCATTTTCCAATCCTGATCAACTCAGGTCGTTGGCTGCTGTTGTTTCTGTCTGTAGTGACAGTGGCTTTCTGCCTAAGCTCCTGAGATATGGGGTACATGTCCTACCTGAACCAGAAGACATGGGCCTTTGGACATTCCCTCTCCTGCCCAGGTATGGTGGAGCATGCCTGTGTCACAGCTCCTCAGGAAGCTGCAGTAGGCTGATTGAGTGTCCACACTGTTTGGCATCAATAAGGTGACCTCCTGGGAGCAGGGGACCATCACTGTTCTCACTGCAGAGTGGTCGGGAAGGTTTTCCTCTTTTGAAAGCTCTCCGTGGAGGCTAGGAACAGAACTATGCCCTTGACATTCCATTGTCTAAGGAGGGGTGAACTGGCCTAGGTTGGAAACGGTGCAAGTCAAAATTGCCTATCCTGGACTCCTGAGGAGGGACGTGATGGCCTCTGACCCTGGAGCTGCCTGACTTGGGGGTTGGAAAGTAACATATTCCACTCTCACCCCACTCCCTGGGAAGATATTAATAATACCTAGCAATAGTTGAATGCTATGTTCTAGGTAGCTTTGCAAGTGTGTGTGTGTGTGTGTGTGTGTGTGTGTGTGTGTGTGTGAAATCTTTTTAGGAATATACTGTTGGGGCTCAAAGTGTGGCGCTTTGACATGCTCAGCTAGAGAAAGTCTTAGAAACAAGGTCTCTGACCTCCTCCATCTGCTTCCCTTCTATCTTTTGATCCTCTTTCTCTCTGTAGGCATAGGGCACAACTATTTTTTTAAAATATGACTGAGGAGATAGCTTTCAAAAGGAATACAATTGTCCTAAACCTTCCCCCTAAGAATCTCATTAAATAACCAGGAAAGATTAACTACTGCAGAAGAAAACTAAAAGTTGTCACCCACCCCCAGATAGACATTTCATTTATTCTTGTAAGAGCAGCTCTAAATGATCACTTGGAAGTCTGTATCTGCATAAAGACCACATCTGTTGGCAGTGAAATTCCAATTCTCACCTTCCCCAGCTTGTCCACAAACTGGCTGTCTCTCAGCATGTTCAAACTTCTAAAGACAATCAATTATTTACAAGCCTCTGTCTTGTCTCAAGTCCACTCATTCCTTCATTTCCCTCTCCCTTATGGGAAAGGAGATATAGTATGGGCATCTGAACCTCGGTAGATTATTGAGTACTCCTGTAACTGTTTGTTCTCCTCATGTTGCATAAATTTGTGTGTCCTTTTTTCCTTTATTCTAAGACCGGTTATCTATTGTCCTTTGTCAGCTCATTTCAGCAAACTTTTAGTGGTTCTCCAGTACTAATACTATCCCCTGCATTCGAGGACAAAAACTGAGCTCATAGAAATCCCATAAAGAGTTCGAGAGTCCACAGACCTCCAGGAGGATCTGAACCAAATCGGTTGGGTTCCTTGGTCTTTGCTCTTGACTATGGAGCCACTCTGCTGAAGGCAGGCACAGTTGGCAGAACTCCTTTTGTGGCCAGATCAAGACAGCCCAGCCCATCATAAGGTGGGGAAATGAGAGCTGAAGGGAGCAGGTGTCTCTGGATAGGGATGCAGAGGTGTGAACTAATGGGCAACTTGTAATGCCCAGCTGAATTGAATCAGCATGGTGCAGAGCATGGAAGGCCCACCTGAGGACTGTTGCCAACAGCATAAAAAAAGAACTGGAAGGGACAGAGGGTGTGCTGCTGATTCTACTGGAGAAACTTGTCTCACTGGCTTTCCTGATATGAACTCAGCTGTTCTCACCATTGGAGCTCGGGTCCTTGCTGTCATGAGGATGGCTGCGATTCTCTTCTAGGGAGCTCTGGTCCTTACCTTGAACATTGCTTCTTGCTTCCAGTGCAGATCACTCAGCCTCCTCGCACAGATTCTTTATCTGGCAAGCACAGACTTTGTAGCTTCCGCCTTGACCTTTGGGCCTTCCCAGTGCAGATCCTTGATGCTAACTTGCATGAGACACTGTCCTGGGCTGTAGGCCTCCTGCTGGACTTGTGGAGGACATGGTCACAGGCTATAGGTCTTCACCTGGACTCACACAGCACACTGTTGTGGACAGTGTGTGGACAGATCTCCCGCACTCTTTTGTATTTGACTCTTGGGTGAATATTATAAAATAACCCTATAAACTATGTGTCTTGTATTAAATTTATCCCCTTGTAAACCCCGACTACAACAAGAGATCAGAGGAAAGAATATGGTCTCTGTAGCTAGATGGATCTGGGAGAGGATTCTCATACTGCTGCAGTGAGACCCTAAGAAAATTAGGGCCTTGCTCTAAGCCTCAATTTTCTCATCTGTAAAGCATTAGTAACATTTTGCTTTCTCTGAGGGTTTTGGTAAATGTAAAATGGAACACAAAAGAGCCTTTAGCATAGGATGTCACAAATATTAAGCACTCAACAGAGGTAGGTTTTCTTCCTTTAGTTTTTTGATGTGGTGCTAAGGATCGAACCCAGGGCCTAGTGCATGCTAAGCAAGTGTCCTACCACTAAGCAACACCCCAGCCCTTTCTTCCTTTGCGGTGATACTGGTTTATTATTAGTGGCTATCTCAGTGAATATATGAGTTTTTGGACTTTTGTTTTGCTCCATCTTATAGTTCATCTATTAGTCTTTTAAAGACATTGATATCCAGGTCCTACTAATTGAATCAGACTGGCTGGCATAGTACCAGGCCATGATACTATTTTTTTTTTGTGACTTCCCAAGTGGCACACTTCCCAAGTAGTGCACTGGGACTGAACTACTGAGACTATTTCCTGCCGGCTCTTCTCCTATTTAACACTTATTCATCATTCAGCTTTCAGCTCAAACGTCACTGCTTGGAAGAAATGTTCCCTGCCCACCTCAACCAGGCCCATTTGCTTTGTTAATATGCACCTTTGTAAATTCCTGTTCCTTTCCTTCAGAGATAATTTATCTAACTTTTATTTTGTGTGGCTATTTCAACAATGTCTCCATCATGAAACAGTTTTCCCATCTGTACAAGGGGAAAATCGATCCCTACCTCACAGGGCTATTAAGATACAGTAACAAAACGCAGGTAAGGAGCCTGGTGCGAGGTAGTCCCTATGAATGTGACCCACTGTATGCTGTCCAAGCAACCAAGGAGTTGCTTAAGTCTGGCTTTTGTTCCCGTGGATTTGGGCTACAGGGAGGTTCCCGTGTCTCCCAAATTTCCCTGATTATCTGGGCTCACATCCTAGTCCCCCAAAGCCATGAATATCATCCAAATAACTGAGCTCTCAAGTGCCAGTTGTGAACTAACATTATTTAGTGTGCCCAGCTGGTTTTCTTCTTTACAAGATGATTCTCTCAACCAATGTTTATTAATTATGAGATTGGCGTCAGGCGTTGTTCCAAATTCTTCACATGCATTATCTCTTTTAAGCAATTTTGCTGTTTAAAGAAAACCTGTCCTTCTGTTTCTAGGTAAAACCTAAAATAAATATCCACTGGACAGAAATTTTTATACACGCGTGCAGGAATGATGTTTTTTGCAGGGTGTGTCCTTTGGCTTGGCTAGGAGGTTGGCTAGGAGTTTTACCAAAAGACACTGTGTTTTGTTCTAACCAAGTGTCTCTACGGACGTCCCAAACTGCCAGATTGTCCTACTTGTAAACGGAAACCAGCAACCTGCGTCTTTATAGAAAAACATCAATTTTTTAAAAGTGGCTCAACATGGGGCAGAACAAACAAAAAAACAAAAACAGGCAAAATGCTGTTGATACCAAACACGGTTCAACTATAATGTGGACACTGCCCTCACACAACCTCGCAGGCAGGAGCCTTAAGGGAGAGAGGGTGAAGCATCTACCCTGGAGAGCAGCCGTGGAAGTGGAGAGGCAGAGGCAGACGCAAGCATGGGGAGAAGGGAGGAGAAAAGAGACCGATACTGAGAAAGGGGCCGAGCTCAGGGTCTGTGCAGTGGGTGGCAGAGTCTTAGGGTAACACCTGGCTTCTCCACACCGGATCCCTTGAGCCGAGGTTCAGCAGATACAAGTAACAGAGCTTCAAAAAACAGAGCCCTGGGCTTTGAGGGCCTGTGGGGGGCTCAGCTGAGAAGGAAAAGCTTGCACCTGTCTGTTAAGGAGAACTGGCTTCTAACACTCGCTTCCCATTAGGCCACCACTTGGAGCGTTAAGAGGCCCATCCAAGACACACACAGTGGTTTCCTGGAACTTCAGAGCAGATCTCAGCTGTGAGCAAGAAGCCTTGGGAGAGAGCCCCCCTTCCTCTCTCAGCACTGCCTCAGGTCCCCTGGGTTCCTGCATGATGCTAGAGCAGAGGAGCAGGACACCATGTGAGAACATTCCTTACCTACCCAGAGTCTGATCCTTGGTTCTGGGAAAACATGGACATTTCTACCACCCTGGGCACGGGGAGTAGGATTTGTGCACGCTCACTCCTCACTCCTGCCACAGATGTCATGTATGTGCACATGAAGGTGCTCGCTCTTGCTGTTGTACAGGTGGTGGCAGCAAGTCTTGCTGGTTTCTGTCAAGCTTGGAAACTAATGTTCGTTTTGATTCACAATCTGATTGTCTGTAAAATGAGGCCCCTTTCTTCAAACCCTCTAATTGGAACCCATTTCTCTGACTCAGAGGCGTGTGACCTGAAGGGCCTAGCTTTGCAGCAAGTGTTGGCCGGGGGAGGCCTGAGTCTGTCCTGTGGGAAGAGGGACTTGGAGGGGCCGGGGCCCTTTGTGAACTCTCCCATCAGCGAGACAGGATCCTGTCTCCATGTGCTTGGTGTGTGAGGAAGACGCGGACAGAGAGTGCACTCTGGGATCCCGGAGACAGCTGGTCCCCTTCCTTTGGGACCATGAAAATGTCAGTTAAAGGCAGGGCTGAGATGCGATGGCAACAAGTCAGCAGCCAGGACAAAAAGAAAAGCTTCCTAAGTCACCTCTGTGACGCAGCATCTGCATGACATCACGTCACATGATCTCCATGACCGCATTTTTCCAGCTCTGCCCTTCACTGGTACCTGGTGGGGGCTGGGCTTCCCAAAGTGAGTCTTTGGTTTGGGCAAGCACCAAGAGGGTGCCCACTGGGGGCACAGAGCTAAAAGCTACACTCACCTTATAGGACTTTCCAGTCTTTGGGGACATTTAGGGAAAGTCACCAAGCAATGTTGAGCACTGCATAAGTCATACAGGGTATGACAGGAGTCCGGGAAGTAGTAATGGAATCTCCTTCAACTGGAACAGTTACAGCACAAGGACATATGAGGTGAGCGTGGAAGTGTGTAGGAATTTGCCAGCTGGAAAAGGTGGGAAAGAATGTTGTGCAAATAAACAACTCGAATGAAAGCATTGGAAGTGTCAGCGGAGTAAAAGGACTTCAGTGTGCTTTACCTACATATGATATAAGAATATGCATGTTAGAGGGAGAAGGTTAAGGGTAGGTAAGGAATGTTCTCACATGGTGCCTTTCTCCTCTGCTCTAGCATCATGCAGGAAGGAAGAAAGACAAGATTGAAGTTGGGCAGTGGTGAACCTTCAACATTGTGCCACAAAGTTTGAATTTCATTGCATAGATCCTCGGAATTCACCGAAGGGCTTTAGCCATGACAGGGACACATCTAGTCTTGTATTTTAAATGTGTCTCTTGGTGGCTGCTGTGGAGTCCCAAACCATGCTTTCTCCATGCAAGGCAGGCTGGTAGGGTAGGCTATCTCTCAGTTCCACCCTCTGCCAACCCCTCCTGGCAGTCAGATAGAAGCAGGTGCCTTCCTTGCAGCTTTCTTGCTGCTGTACTGGAAACCTGGGCAGAGTGAGAAATGTTCCTCCAGGTCAGTCAGACAGACTAAGTGTCATTTAGCAAGCACCTGCATGCACAGGTCCCATGTAAAACACTGTGAGCACAGACTGCATGCCATGCTCACAGGAACCCAGTGCTGGATGCATTTAATAGCACCATACTGCAGAGTGACAAGAAGGAATCTCAGTGGTCCCAGTACCAAGTAAAATAAATAAATATTTTTTAAAAATACATAAATGAATCTCAGTGGTAACTGATTTGCTTAGGATCATGCAGATGTTGTGCCAGATCTGTGATCGATGCTTGTAACTTTGTGACTCAATCCCATGCCTTTTACTGTGTCTAGATTAACTCTCTGCTAGAGGCAAAGCAAAAGAAATTCAAATTTCCAAATTGATCTGGAAAAGGAAACAAAGGGGATATGACTGCCACTAACAGTGGGAACAGAGCAGCCAGTCACCTTACTGTGCTGATGACATTATTACAATTTTACATGTGTATGTGTGTACGCATGTTTGTTGCCTTTTCAGTTACAAAGGATTAACACTTCTCTAGGGGCACTGAGTCCTGAGAATATAAAGACCTACAAGAGCTAACTGTACCTTGCAGAAGCTCTGGATCTGTCAGGGTTTAGTGTAAGAAAGAAGCAGTGCCTGGAGATCCTAAGGAGGAAGTACTGTGTGCAAGGGGCCAGCAGCTTAGAACACGCTGGGAAGGCTAGAGAAATGGCTTGCAGGCTGGGCCACCAGAGAGGCCCTCCCAAGCACTGCAGAACTGACCACCAGGGGGTCGCTGCTTCCACGGCTGCTGATGACGTGGCCGAGCCCAGAGCATGCTACTTAAGCTTCAGTCCTGCCACCATGGCAACTTTCTCTGTGCGCTAGGGACATATATAATCTAGTGCATTCTAGTACACAGTCTACAAGCTTGCACTCCAGTAGGATAAGCAAATGACAAGTGAAGAAACTGAGAAATTGGTAAGAACTGTACAGTAAATGAAAAAACTGTGGAAGCTTTTCTGGGGAGTGGATTTTGAGCCAAGGGCCGAACGAGAGGTTGGGGCCAATCATGGGAACACCTTGGGGAGGAGGGTTTCCAGCATGTGCCAAGGTCCCAAGGCACATGTGAGCTTACTGTGTCTGAGGTCCAGAAAGAAGCCAGGGTGTCAGAAAAAGCAGTGAAATAAGAAAGAATGAACAAATCTTGGTAGAGTCATGCATACCATGAAGGACCATGAGGGCCATGGTGGGAGGTCAGACTTTGTTCTAAGAGTGATGTGAAGCCACTGGAGTGACATGATCCGATTTAGACTTTTTAAAGGTCACTCAGGCTACTGGGTAAGTGATGGATGGAGCATGGCAAGGACAGGGACAGGAGGCTGTAACAACAGACAGG
Source organism: Cuniculus paca (assembly GCA_004365215.1). Classification (NCBI taxonomy): domain Eukaryota; kingdom Metazoa; phylum Chordata; class Mammalia; order Rodentia; family Cuniculidae; genus Cuniculus; species Cuniculus paca. The sequence goes on from RJWT010000835.1 coordinate 49,076, forward strand.
TGCGAGGTGATTTGGAGCAGGATGCTGGCCCAGGAAGTGGAGTTCAGATCCACCCGGCCCCAGCCCCTCCCCAGCCTAAAGGATTCCCTTCCTCTCTGCATCTTGCTGTAGCTTTCATTGCCCTAATCACTGTCAGCAGATCTGTGGAGGGTCTGGGGCGTGGTGACACACTGTCACTGGGCAGCCTTGTGTGATGTGCCGAGGCTCAAACACACCTGGATTCCAAAACAGGTTCTACTACTTACTGTGGGAATTTGGGCAGGTTGCTTCCTCCCTATAGGCCTCAGTATTCCCATCTAGACAATGAGCATGATCCTGCCTCCTGACGGGGAGGATGACCTGTGAAAACGCCAGCCCTGTGGAACTGTCACAAAGACTTTCGGTAACAGGGCAAACTCTTCACACTTTTCATTTCCTCTTTACCCACCCTCCTGCTGCCCAGCACGAGAGCAAGGAGGGCACCAAACAGCAGGTCTGCGAAGTCTCCGAGCGACGGAACCATCCGCTGCAGCGGTAAAGGAGCCGAGCACCGCCGTGACAGCAGCGGTGGCGATGAATGATTTATGTCCGGCATAATGGTTACATAAGCAGCTGTTACATTTTAAAAGCATCATGCAAACAATATGAAACATTTATTTAAGTGGTTCTGCACTATGGGGAATTTGATTTAATCAGGTTTTATTTCTGTTCTCATTAGAATGAAGTCTGGCAACTCTAGTAGACAGCCCTGCCTCCGTTCAGTAGCTTCCAGCTACCAAAAGCAAATATTTTTACTGTGCTACAATTAAACATTTATACAGCACCCGGCTCCCCATCTGGCCTGCGGATGAGAAGGGAGAGACAGTGAATTCATGTCGCAAAAATCTTGTGCAGAATAGAGAAAGAAGCACCCCCGCATCTGACAGAATTAATAAACCATCCGAAGAGTCCATTGGAGAACGAAAAATTTCACCGATTCATAAAATTCCTCTGATGTGCTGTGAGCTGTAGGTAGGCAATCCAAGGATTCTCTGAGTTAGCTTTTCATCTCTGCTATTCTGGGCCAAGTGGGATTTTGCGTTTTTTATTAAAATGCTAATACTGTCACAACTCAGAATCCATGGGTAATGCTAAGAAGATTTTCTGAAGATGATGTGATTTATTTGAAATTCCACTAAGATTTGCATGTGTTATATCACCAAATTCACTGTAGACGTTCCCTTGGAGAGACGAGGAGGAGGAACCTCTAAGGGGTTTTATTCTATTGACAGAAATTTATTTCTTAATCTAGGTGGTGGTACATAGATATCTTGTGTTAGCCTTATCTTTTTTGCATGTTTTAAATAGCATATAATACAAATTGAAAAAAAGAGAGAAAAAGAAAGTTACTAGATATTAGAGTCGTAAGATCGAAATTCCAATTGTGGCTCTACCATGATTTTTGTGAATTTTTACTACTGATGTTCCTGGGCCTCAGTTTCCCTATCTATAAAGTAGCAGCAGTAGACCAGTGCTCCTCAAAGTGCACTCCTTGGACTCCTTCCCAAGTGACGTCCCTTTAAAATAAAGGGCACAATAGTTAGGAAGGCTTGGGAAATGCTGGATCCTGTCTGTCCTGTGGGAAAATCATACAATGTTAAGGTTCTGGGAAGTTTGGTGGCAAACAAGTCTGGATATGTTAAATATTTAGTAACATCATTAGGCCCTAGCATTCTGTAAGATAAATCTGGGCCCTGTTGTTCTGGATTATCTCAAAGATCCCTTTTGATTCTAGGTTAAATCAACCATTTAGGCTGCCTTCCTGCCTCTGTGCAGGACAATCTCTGGCCATCCTTGGAACAAATCAAGTGGACATCCCAGCTGAGTGCTGCGCTCTGGACCTGGCAGCTGGGCACCCTCTTTTCTGTTCATTACCTCCTCTCCCTGCCCCCAGGCTCCTGTCCTCCCACTGCTGAGCGACTCTTCCTGAGCCAGTCACCGAAATTCTTGGCTTCCCCTCTCTCTTGTCTCTTTCACTTCCCAACCCCAGTAGCAGAACTCGTGCAGACCATTGCTCATGATGAGCTGCTAAAGCTGAGGCACAGAGAGGCTGTGTTACTCTGCTACAACCACACAGCTATAGATGGCAGGGCTGAGACTAGAGCCAAGTTTCCTTCTCCTTGTCCTCAAATCCAATCTATAATGTGCCCCTGCTCAGTTTAAGTATGCACGTCCTTGTATACTATCATGATGCTGTTTTTCTTGTTGGTCTATGATTGTTTTTCATTGTTTTCGCTTCTGCCCTGGCAAGAGTATAATCCCTTTACAGGCAGAAGTCATGCATATGTGCAGGGGATCCAGAGGACAGCATGGTGCTGAAAACACTCACTGCCAAGTCAGCAAGTGTCCTAACTACTGCTTTGCTAAGCACCATCTTTGCTAAGCACTTCTCTTTGCTAAGCACCATCCTCTCTTGAGTGATGTGATCACATCATTTATTGACACAAAGCTGTGTGTAAACCTCCTTCTAAAATGTGGGGTAATTCAGAAGTCTGGAACTACATCAGCTCTAATCAAGGGATCTTAATTATTCACACTGGGGAAAAAATAAAACCTTGATTAACTGGGATCCTAGAATGCTATGGTAGAGAAAGGAACTCTCGCTTTTAAAGATTTGTTTTTAAAAATGTGCATTTTGAACAAAAATATCATTTTCCAATAATTCCTCTTGTAGCTAGGAAACAAGAGAGACCATGACCAAGGTTGCTGACAGTGCGAGTGATGTGAGTTTGCTCTATGGGTACCTCTCTGCCCTGGGGGTATCATCTCACCTCCTGTCCTGTTCCAGGTTCTTTCTCCAAGCTGATCCCCAGGTGGGTTTGCTGTGACCTAGGATACAGATAGGTCCTTCCGAGATGGTTTTCCAGGCAAGGAATATCCATCCGCCAGATGGCAGTGTGCCTGTTATCATGCAGCGCCTGCTCAGATTTGCTAGACCTTAAGTGTGCAAGTGGGCTCTTACCGCTTGGTCTGAATTGAAATATGATGTAAGGATAAAACACAGGCTGATTTCAAAGACAGAATATGGAGAAGAAGAGGAGGAGGTAGAGAAAGAAAAGAAGACAGAAGGGAGGAGGAAGGAGGAAACTGCAAAATCCCTCCTGATTATTTGTTTTATATTGAAAAAACTGAAACTAACTTTAGACATATTGGTTTAACTAAAATATTGCATCAAAATTTATTTTTACCTGTTTGCTTTTCCATGTTAATGTGGTTACTAGACAATGTAATATTATCCATGTGGCCTCACTGTATTTCTGTTGGGCACAGAAAAGAGGCCAAGTGGATGGGAAAGGGTGGCACTGGGAAAGCTGAGTCAGGCGTTACAGTTCTGCATGAGGTGGAAAGCATGTGGGCTCTGGCAAATGAGCACAAGGGCCTGGGCTGTGGCCCCTTCATTTATTTTGGAGCCATGACTTACCCATTTTAAATGTTGTTTTCCCAACTGTCAATGAACATAAAAATGCTACCCTGTCACTCAGACGTTGAGAAGGTTAGAGGTGGGACAACCATAAATCATGGTCAACTCATGTCTGCTGCATCCCAGTGCAATTATTAACAGCTCCCCCTTTCAGTTGGATAATTTTCCAAGCAAAAGCAATAAATTACATGGTTTTTCTAGTTAAATGAGGTTATGCATATTAACCACGTGGCACATGGTAAGTACATAGTTTTTTTGTGTGAAAAGAACGTATAACTCAAGGAAGATGACTTTCTTTTCTATAATTCCATATAACTCTGACTCTCAGTCTCATTTCTACTTGACGCAGAAAATGTGGCTTAGTCATTTTCAGATATATTCAGTTCTTTCAGAATTATATTCAACTCCAGAGTTCTTTCTCATTCCTTTTTCCAAAGCAGCATCTATACTGGGACAGGTACAACTTATGCAGGGCATAGCACTGAGCAGGGAAAAGATATGTGGTCATGCACTCCATTTTCCCTGGTTTTGTTCCTCCTCCAGTCCGATCAATTTGTTACTGATGCCATCAGAGTTCTGCCATGGTCCACAGTCCCGTGGCCACTATGGAACTCCCAAACCCTCTGGGGTCTTTGCATGTGCATCGCTGGGAGCAGATCAGTTTCCTTTTCCAAGGCTGACACTGGAGGCAAATTGTCTCTCTCCTCTTCCTTAGCTCCTCTCTTCCATTCACTTACACAAGGACTTTTCTGTTCCAGGGTCAGGAAAACCTGTTCATCCAGTAACATACAGACTTTGCACCTGCTCTGTCCTGATTCTTTTGCTAAGTTTATGAGATACAGAGACACATAAGAAAGCCCACTACCCTTAAGGAAAATACAGACTTAACCAAGACATTTGCCTAAATTATCAAGCAAAAAATGATCACCTTCAGGAAAGAAGTATAAGTAAAGTTGTGTCTGGGAACTGTTAAAGCCAAAACTGAAGAACTTAGGCGGATAAGATGATGTTAAGCGATCCTGAGGGCACCTGGAAATGTGGAAGAGGATCCAGTGATCCAGCTGGGGGTGAATGCTTGCAGGGGGCTCCATGTTCCTTGGAAACAAGTAAGTCAGTGGTTCAGTCTGATAGGAGGGAAGGTTGTTAATGAGAAGGAGACATCAGACAGAAGAATATTCTTGAAGTCTCTGGATGAAAGCAAGCAGAACTTGGTCCCATTGGTACAGTTTTCAAGTAGGGAAGTGGCTAGGATCAGAATTGTATTTTGAGTTGTTTAAAAAAGACGTTACTGAAGTTCATTTCAGAGAAACTAGGCACCAATGGGATATAAGAAATTAAAGAAAGGGGCAAAAAAGATGACTTTGAAGCTGGGAGTCAATGGGGAGTGATAAACAAGTGTGGTGCTTATGGAAGAGAGAATTTAGTTTGGCAGTAAAAAAGAAAGTTTCAATGATGGACACCATGAATTTCATGGGTTGCCTACCTGTCCAAAGCAAGATGTTGGGCAGCCATAACTAGACAGGTGAGAAGGTGACATGGGACAGGTTGTTTTAGGGAACTAAGATGGGAAAAGAAAGAGAAAATGAGTCAGGTCAGTGTATCAGTCAGATTCTTAACAGGAAGCTGATGCTATGCTGAATTCGAGAAAGGTTTCCTGACAAGGACTAATGACAAAGGTGTCAGTGGGGTGAAGAGAAAATATCAGTGGAAGTTTGAGACCGTTGCCAGCACAGCAGAAACTCTCATTACCTCTAGACCAAAAGAAACTGAGGGAAAGCCCACTAGAGCTCAGAAGATGAGTGTGGCATGGAGCTGGGCACCCTGAAGGGAGTGTAGCCTTCTGTTTCAGTCACTTTCTTCATTCCTAAAACCCAATACCCGCAATGTAAAGAAGTAAGAGGTTTATTTTGGTCCACAGTTTGGGGAGGTTTCGGTTCATAGTCAGCTGGTTCCAAAGCAGGACAGCAGGGCAGAGGGGCACGGCAGATGAGAAGCTGCTCAAGGAAACCAGGAAGCAGAGGGGAATGAAGGGAGAAACCAGGCAGAGATCAATTCTTTCAGCCAGATCCTGCCTTCTAACAGCGAGCCAGCTACAGTGGATTATCACAGCCCACAATCTCACTGCCTCTCAAAAGCCCCACCAATGAGCACATGAGGCTTGGGGAGTTGTCTAGATACGTAACACCTTCTGCCACGGTGACCTCCCAGAGAGGGAGCCCGGAGCATACACATCCTGTCTCCCCACTGACTGAGAGTAGAGCCTGGAGCACAAATGAAAGGCTTCAGCAAAGCAGCCCAGGTCTCTGTTGTTAGGGAGGAAGAGCTCACTAATTCCTCAGGAGAGAATGACTTCTGGATGTTTATTCTTTTATTCAATAACTTTTATTAGGTTTCTTTCTTATTACACATGTAGTACATGCTCGTCATAGAAAAATCAGAGGCGATAGACAAGCAAAATGAAGAAATTAAAAATCGGGAGGAATCCTGCTCATCAGATAAAATCACTGCTTACAAACATCCAATTACTCTAGACTTTCTTGCTAACTTGTAGAGTTTATATGTCTTGTTATGCTCGTATGCAGGGATAGATATCACTTTGAACAGTTTTTATGTGACAGTACCACTATTTATTTATATAACCCCTCTTAGTGGAAATTCCAGTTGCGTTGCACGTTTTAGCAAAACTGTGTCCCTGTGATCCAATACTTATATCCCCTGCAGCTTAGACGTTAGAAATAGAAGCACTGGGGCAAAAAGGAATAACTGTTTTTAAAGATCTTGTGGCATAGTCTAGTATTAATTTTTGAAAGAGAATATAATGGAAGGATTATGAGCTTCTTGACCAAACCGGTTTTAGAAACATTAAAAAATATGGGCAAATGACTTAAACTCACTGGGACTTCAGTTTATGCCTCTGTAAAACAGGGATGCAGTAAATACATGTACTTCACAGGACTGTTGTTTGGATTGAGTTATTAGGTGTGACGTGCTTAGAACAGAACCTACACATGGTAAGAATTCAAAAATTAGCTGTTATTGTCAAAAGCTTTCCTATTTGGAAAATACTAAGTGGTCTAACATTCTGCACCTTAAGAATAGAAATGAGACGTTTTTCTCAGAGACATCCAATATCAGCCTGGCCATGAACTGAAGCGTAAAGCAGAGAAGGATGCTCTGATGGGGCTGAGTTCTAGGTTCTAAGACCAACGGGATGCTTTAACTAGACATAATGAGGCTCTTCCATGATCTTTCCAAATATCACTCCTTAAGCTGATTTCTAGGAGGAGTAGAAGCAGAGAATGCAGGCCCCCTTGCCAGGGCCTAGACATAGGGTTGCTTACAAAGCTGGCTGAGAGCCAGTCAATATGCTTTGAAAGGCACCAGGTTTGCAGAGCTATGAGCTGCCCAGAAGCTCTGCCTCTGGACAGAAGGACCCTCTCGCTTCCTGAGTTGTGACTCAGTGTCACGGGAGCTCTGGCTTAAGTCTCAAGAGAGCAGACTCGATCCTCCCCAACCTGCTCATCATGAATCTAGGACACAGGAAGAAAGGAAAGAGGAGAGAGGAGGAGGGAGGAGAGATGAAGGAGGCAAGGAGGGAGAGAGAGAAAGAGCGAGACACAGACAGACAGACAGACAGACAGACTCCAGGGGCAGTTTGGGGACATTTGGATGGTAGACTTGGGGGACGTTTAGAAGGCTTCTGGAAGACTTGCTGTCACTCTTGAAATAAAGTCTGCTCCCCTCACCTCAGCCTCCCAGGCGTTCTAATCAGACGATTTTGGCTATTGGCCCCTATTCTCCTCTTCCCATCTCCTCTCTAGCACCTTTCATAAACCAAGCCCAGCCCTGCCTCTGAGCTTTGCAATGGCTGTTCCCTCTACCTGAAATGCTCTTCCTCAAACATCCCAGGGCTGGCAACTTCATGTCATAGAGATGTCACCTCCATATGGAGTCACTCTTGGTCAGTTCCTTTTTGGGAAACCTGCTCAGTGGGAGGCGTTGGGGACAGGGAAATGACTAAGATTAAAAAGACTTCTCATGAAATTCACATTTCAGTGAGAAGAGGCAGATGACAATCAAATACAGGTCAAGCGATTATCAAAATGCTCCTTGGGGAAATGACACTGGATGACAGGAGGACGAGGCTTAGACCCAGTGGTCGGAAATCCCTCTGAGGAGAAGACATGAGTGCCGGAATCACTCAGAAAGAAAGAACCAGCCTTGATCCCCAGAGAGGCCACTGTAGCAGTTCTCATCCTGGGCGATTTGTGTTGGGACACTGTTGTCACAACTGGGG
>RJWT010000836.1:0-56808 GCA_004365215.1 Cuniculus paca
AAATTTTCTTGTTTCAGTTTTGGTAATTCACATTATCTATGAATCTGCTCATTTATTTTGAATTCTCCAAATTATTGGAGTGAAAGTTTGTAAAATAGTTGCTAATCGTCTTCTAGATTTGTTCCATGACCATCGTGATTTCATCTTTTTCATTGCTAACTGCACTGATTTGGTATTTTATTTCCTTTTTCAGTAAGATTTACTAGTGGCTTGTCTATTTTATTTATTCTTTCATAAAGAATAAAGCAGGCTCTTCAATTAATTCTTTCTATTGTGTTTTTAGTCTATATTTGGTTGATTTCTGCTCTGATCTTTATAATTTTCTTCCTTGTACTAGTTTTGGGTTTGGGTTGTTTTTGTTTTTCTAGGCCCTTGATGGATAATATTTATTTATTTATTTACTTGATCTTGCTTTATTTTTGTGATTCACAGCTATTAACTTCTCTCTTGGGACTGCTTTCACTGTGTCCTATAAGTTTGGATATGTTGCTCTGTCATTAATATTTAATTGTAGGATCTGTCTTACTTCCTTGTTTTTTCGTAACCCATTGACTACTTCAGAGAGTATCATTTAATTTCCATTATTTCCATGAATTTCCATGATTTCTATGATTTCTTTTGCCACCGATTTCTAGTTTCATTGCACTGATTTGATAGTATGCATGGTATTATTTTGATTATTTACCATTTGCTTAAACAACTTCATTTGTCAGTATGTAGTTAGTATGTTGGAAAAAGTTCCATGTGTTGCTGAGAAGAATATGAAGTATGTTGTTAAGGGAACACTGTAGATGTTTTTTAAATTCATTTCTTCAAAAATATACAATGGTCTTGGAATTTGTGAGTGGGCACAACTGGGGGCGGAATGTGCAGGTGCAGAGTTGGCAAGAGGTGAGTGCCAAGTGGGTGGCAGGCTTTCTTCCATCCTTGTGGAACACAGGTTGAGGGGCACTTCTTCACTCTGCGCAGGGCAAGATAATCTTCATAAAACAGTAATCTCTTATTTGTCTAGAGTAGAAGAGAAGTTTCAGTACTTCAGGTAAAGCAAAGCCTCAGAAAACTATACTCAAGGAAGTTTTGCTAAGAAGAGGCAGAGTGACAATAGAAAACTTTATGTTTTCAAGGTACATTCATTTCCCTTCAAACGACTCAAGTTTATCTTTCTTTATGGCATTGTGTACAAATACCATATAAACTTAAACATCACATGATTTCTTTTTATATGAGAAACCCAGAGTAAAGATAAACAGCAAATAAAAATAGATAATAGGAAGTGGGGAGATAGATTATTTTCAAAGGGGAAAAGGATCAAGATATGGGTGGAGCAGAGAAGAAAGGACGGGAAAAGGGATGAAGAAAGGAACTAAGATGTCTTATGTACATGTATCAACTTCCTACAAGGAATGTAAATATTGTGTATTACAAACACATACTACTAAGGTAGAATTTTTAAAGAAACAAAAAAGATTAAGAAAGACAGTAAAATATTGAAAGAATGAAGCAAATGAATCTTATATCAAATCGTTTAGCAAACCACAGAATCTGACTGAAGTACTTGAACTTGGTAATCCAACAAAAGCTAAAAGGTCAGGGAAGCATTATAGGAGAGACATTGATTTACCAAGAATCAAAGATAATCAGATCTCTAGATAAACTCCCAGAAACTCTGCTTTCCAATAACTGGATCTTCTCGCTTTTTTCTTCCACCACAGGCAATTAGAGGATATCTACAGAGGTACCAATAGTAACATTTTGAGGCTGTGAACAAAATGACACAGTCACTAATAAATCACAAAGTGCTATATGCATCAGCTAACAAATGCAATCCCATGTGTTCAGAATCTAGACACACTCATTAAGGATTCATTGCTAAATGTGAATATTCAAGCAAGGAGTACGAGATCTTTGAAGATAACTCCTATGGCTCACATTGAGAATTAATTATTTAAACATCTATTCAGTCCTTATTTCTTTTCCTTTTTATAAAAAATAGAAGCTTCCTAAGAAACCCTTATGCTCAAGTCATATGATGGCACTTTATTCAAAATTTTCTGAATGGTGCTTCAGGAAAAGTTTTTTTCATCTCATTTCTCCTTCAGTATTTAAACTTTGACTTTTACTTCTCTGTATCTTCTTGCTTATAACGAAGATATAATGCCTGGAAATTCTGAAGCTGTATTGAGACTGTGTGAAATGAAGACAAATAAGGATGACAGGGAAGTAAGACAAAGGAGTCTGATATCTTCAGTACATTTTGAGTAACTGGAAATGCTCTTTTGTTAAGGTGAGAAAGTGGCTATATTTTTAAGATAGTACTGGAAAGATTTCTTCTCTCAAGATTTTATTATAAAAGTTTAAACATATAACTAATTTGAATTTTACAATGACTTCATGCATAACTACTTCCTGAGTTTTATTATTCATACTCTATTACACTTGACTTGCAAAACATCTAGTCATCTTTTTCCTCTGTCAATGACATCTCTAAAAATAAGTACACTGTACCCCACTAGAAACTTTCATCTCACCCTATCTCAGCCAATATATTTCCATTTGCCTCCTACTGAAAAAGAAGGCCTCCCTCTGGTATTTTTCAATGGATAAATTTACTTGAAACTAGATTTTCAAATAGTTGGTTAATATATAATGTATTCTTTGTGGATGACTTTTTGCTAACTTAATATAGTTCACATTTTTCTCATGATTAATAATTTTAAAAAGATTTTCATGTACTATTAACCATAGTAATATCTTCTTTTGGAAAGTATTCATTATTTGTCATTTCTATTTGTTTTTTCTCCTTAGTATTAAATTGTATGTGTTTTAGACCCCAGTCCTTGTTCAAATATATGTTTTCTGTACATTTTCTTCAAGTTTAAGCCTTTCTTATTCTTTTTATTTATGGTGTAATTTGATAAACAGATTTTTTTTAACTTTGTTGAAGAATAACAAAAAAAACCCCTCTCTTTCATAATTTTTTTTTTGTAAACTCTCTAGGAAATGTTTTCCCATCCTCTATGAATATTCTCTAAGATTTTCTTTTGAAAATTATATAATTTTGACTTTCATACTTAAGTCTATGGTATGTCACCCAGTAATGCTTACGCCTATATGATTCAGAATTAATGCTTGCTTTTCTATGCAGATATCCAGTTATTCTAGAAGCATTTGTGGAAAAGATTACTCTTTCCCCAGTGATTTGGCTCCTTGGTAAAATATTAAATAATTATACAAGTGTGAATTTGCCTTTGATATTTTTATTCTTTTTCATAATCTATTTGCCAGTCATTAAGCCAATAATACATATCTTGACATGGCCAGTTTATAGAAAATATTTAAATGAAGAAGTGTGAGCCATGCAAACTTCTTTTTGAACTTTCTTTAGATATTCTGAGTTCTTTGAATTTTTTGTAAGATTTAAAATATCAGTCAGCTTTTACTGAAAATTTTACTTAAAATTGATATTACATTGCATCTATAGCTAAATTTTGAGAGAATTATGACATTAGAAAATGAAACTTCTAAGCTATGAATATATATATTCAGGTCTTAATTTTCTCATCAGTATTACATAATTTTTAATGTAGAAATCTTATCTAAATTTTTAATTTTTTCTAAAAATTTTAAATTTACATTGTGGTACATTTTAGTTTTGATGGTTTTTACTTTCTGATTTTTGTTGTCAGTATACAAAGTTGCACATTTCATATTGACATCAACTACATGTGTTGAAAGAAGCAATTCCCTATGGAATCTGAGGATCCCTAGACAATTTTTTTCTGAATATGGGAAAAATAAAAGGATCTGAGCAATCTCTCTCCCAGTTGGTTCTCAGGATTATGTTTTGCAGAAAGCAAAATTTGACTCAGGTATTAATCAACCTCAGTTTAAATATTTTTATGATACTCATTTTTGACTGTCAAATTCTTTTCAAACTATATATCCAGCTTTCTTATCATGGAAACTATTACTGAAGAAAAGAGTGTGTAAGAGACTTAAGTAGAAATTGAGTGTAAAAATATAGGTTAATAATCAACAAATGATACCTTATTATTTTTAATCAAAATATAGTAAATGTCTGACATAATTAAGACAACTGGAATGACCAGGTCAGGTATATTTTTATCTGAAATAGTTACTATTGTGTTACTTAAATTAATTTATCATTAAAGAGGACTTATAAATTTTAGTTAAAACTATAATATTCTATCCAGTACCTGTAAAGTTTCAGTTTTATATTCATGTAATACTGTTATCGTTTATATATAGATGGCCCCCCCACAAGCCTCATGTAGTTATGGAAGTGACTAAATCTAGCATTTGTGATTGACTTGTTGTGTAGCACTGAAATTGGTGGTATGAGTTCTGCACCCGCCGAGGGATGGAGCCGACACAATACAATGTAGGGTTGGAAAGAGGGCGTTTTTCCTTCTTCGGCACAGTTTAACTCTTGCCACTTGCAGCCGCTATGAACAGCTGCCCCTCAGCCACGCCACCCTGCCCTGGAATCAGCTGAGTATGGACTGAAACCCCCAAAACTGTAAGCTAAATGAACTTCTCCTTCCTTCACTTTGGGCGTCAGGTATTTTGTCTCAACAAAGAGAGAAAAAGTAACCAAGACAAATACTGAAAAATTTAAAAAGTGACATACAATGACTCTTTTAGCCATTTTATCATCACCTATTTTTCTTTGACGGTACTCTTCTGTACTTTTCTGGTTACTGTGCTTTTCCAGGTCTAAAATTTTACCGGGTCATACTAAGCTAACTACCTCTGGGTGAAAGTCATTGTCTTTTGAATAGCAATAACCAAATCAACTTAGAACTATGAAGTGTTGCTTGTTTTGTTTTGTTACAAAAAACACTCCTTGGGGTTCAGGGATTTAGCTCAGTGGTGCAAGCGCCTGCCTGGCAAGCGTGAGGTCATGAGTTGGTTCCCCCGGCACCAACAAAACAAAACAAAGCAAAACACACTCCTTGAGTAAAGTAAGATCCCTGAAAAATTAGACCAAAACAGTGGGAAGGAGCCAAAATCACAGCACCGTTAGGAGTTCAATAGATATTTGAAAAGAAGCCTAAAAATATTTCACAGCATCATAAATTTTATCTTGGTGTTTTGGTTCATTACTTGGGAAAAAAAGGATGAAAAATCCTAAAAGAGTTAGGTCACAGTTAGAAGAGTCACCTGCTTTCAGAGACATTCATTAGGGGAAAAACAAACTTTTTTGTGATAAATCCTGCAAATTACTTGTGATAGCTAAATAGCTAGATTGCAGGCTGTTGTAGAAACCTGAGTAGAGTGTAAGTTCAGACTGTATTCAGCTGGAGCTAAAAACTCAAGGAAAGCATTACACTGTATTCTATGAACTTCCTGAGTGACATGCAATATTGTGACCTGAAAATTGCAGAGAAGCATAAATAGTAGTTAATGTTAAAGTACAATTGAGATTTAAAGTCACAATTTACAACAGAAGAGTAATAAACTTAATAGCTAAATATTAAGTCTTTAGCATGGATATTAAACATTTTTATTGAAATATTAAAGATTACACAATTTTAGTCACCCATAAAAATGAAATTTGAAATATCAAAAGTGAAAAACTCATAAATTATGTTTGGCTTGAATGCAATTTTCAGATACTCATGATATTATGGAAGATCTGTATGCTGCATTGTATGCTTTCAAGTACATGTTGGAGTCCTGAAGTTATAATTTTCAAAATAGTTCTGCAAGTATTTAAGTGATAGCTATCACTGTTAAAATAACGGTTGCAGGAAGTGATCAATGTGTGAAAAATACTCATGTTTCAGATGGTTTTATAAAAACTATTTTATCTTCTCAAGAAACTTGCACATCTTCCATATTCCCACTTAATAAATGAAAAATATATATACTTTAAGAATGTGATGGCTAACATCACAATTCCAAAGGCCACATCTTTTCATTGAAGCATAAAAAGTAATAGGACAAATTTGTTTCACACTATTTCCTGGGTCAAATTATTTTCTTTTGGTACAGATACCTTCTGTAGACAAAGTCAGTCTTTTATCATCATAAAAGCATTTCCTATTCTCTTTCAGACACAGCTGGAAAAAAATTTCTTTATAAAATATATCAATTTAGAATAAGAAAAAAAAATAATAAAGACCTGAGCCAAACAAAAAGCCCTCAGTGTACGTGGAATCAATTGTCAGACCTAGGATGGGGACATGAATTACTATAATTTTTTTCATTTATTGTTTCACACTCAAACTCTCTATATACAAAAATCAGAAAATAATGGCAAAGCTATAATTGATTAGAGCATTTGGCCTGGGTTGAAGTACACAGAGTTGCTAGCTAGTAAAGTGGGCTGATGCAAAGTTCATTTAAATGCCCACCTGTAGCCCAACAGTCCCTTGATGACATGTGTTATTGCCTGAATATTTTACAGGATCTGATAATTCAAAGTACAAAGTAGAAATCTCACTGGGCAAAAAATTGAGCATGGTGTATGAATTCTGGTTAAATAGAGATGAAGGTAAAGAGAAAGAAGGAACAACAAAGGACATTCAGTTCAAATTTGCAAAACTTTAAGCCAAATGCCGTGACAGTTAGTGACTGAAAGATTATCAGGGACTCCAGTATGAACCCCTGATCACATGCCAAGGGTTATGGCACAGGAATGAAACACACACAGAAATAATCTTGCAAAGTGGGGAACCAGGAGAGTGAAAATCCAATGGGGACAGAGACCAAAAGGCTCCACAACATCTCTATTTATTGGAATGTCAACACAATGAGCTTGGAAAGGAAAAAGGAGGAAATAAAAGGTTGATCTGCTGACACAGGCAGGACTCTTGAATTGAGGAGTGAAACCTGCTTGTGAAGCTTTCAGGACAGTAGATAAGAATTAATAAGTAAGTTGCTTAGCAGTTCCTAAGGCCATTGGTCTGGGAAAATAATTTAGGTGAGAATTGTTCAGTCCTCAGCTGCAGTGTTTATCCAGGTTTGAGAATCCAGTGTAGCATGGACTGTTTGCTGGCCTCTGCCCTGGCAGATAACATGGGGGTGGGTTTTAACCAAGAGGCCGAAGGAAGACTCTCTCCTGGCATTCTTTGAAGCATCACCTTCACTAGGAAGGGTACACTATAATTTGTGATTTCAACTTTCAGGCAGAAAATGCTGCTAACTGAAATTGCTGCTTTGGTAATTAAGTTGTTAGATTCTGATAAAACTTAACTTTGGCATTCTGATACAGGTAGAACATGTATAATTCCCCTTTCATGCCTAGTATTGATAAGAAGATAAATAGTCTTTTTTTAAAAAAGAGATTATTAGGCCTGGTTTGAATTTTAAAATAATCTCAGTTGTCTTAACATTTTCCTCTGTAATTAACTAGAAAGTGCTAATATAAAGTCATAAAAATATCTTTAAAGATGATTTCTAAGTCTATTTTATTTTCTTTTATGTTAACAAAGTATCTGAACTTTCTTGATTATATATTTCAAACTAGTATAAATATTTAACAAAGGTTTCAAATAGTCATGAGCAACCAGCATAATACCTGGAATTAGGAAACACTGCCATATAAATTGCAAGAAAACTAACATTACCTTGAGGGTTCTCTTTCAGACATGATGAGAAACTTAGTTTCAGTTACAGTAAAGAACTGCCCTCTCAAATACAAACCAAAACAAACTACTCCAGTAAGGTATAATTGTGCAATTTCTAATTAACACATTCAGGATTTCATGCAAATAGTACCAAAATTTAAAAATTTTAGAGAAAGCTTGGCAGAACTGGAGCAATGTCAGAGTACAGACATCAGACCAAAGTCACTTCATCTTTTGTTAGAAATCAATGATGTTACTCTTTTATAATATGTATCATTGATCCATTTATATACGTTTTAGTCAATATGAGTGTGCATATTTCATATGTAGTAAAATAACATATAACTCAAATTTTAATAAAGACATTTAGTTTATTGTATACAGTTATTTAACAGAGCAAGCCATGGTGAAATGAAAGGCCAGGGTCACCTTGTTTAAAATGGACTCCCCAAATGGGCATTGACTTCTTACAAATTCTGATAGAAATTACCTATGGCTGAGTGCTTAGTCATCAACCTTAGGCAGAGGGCTGAGATGGACAGATTCATAACTTCTGGTCAGAGTGCACAACAGCCCAAGATTAGTCTCTGACCACTCATTCTACTAAGGGAGGAGCTAGTTCCTTTTCAAGCATGGACATAAAAGAGGTGAATAAGATCATAGTTTAGTTGGATTTCTAGGATGCGATTAACCAGACTTTCTACTTCCCAAATCATAAAATTCTAAGCTTCATTATACACACTCAGAGTCTACTTTCTAACTCTTTCCTAAACTGTCTACCAAAACTTTTATTCTTTGAGTTTGATGTTAGCATTCTCCTGTTTATTCCCACCATCCAGGCTGAAGAATTGGGCACTAGCTTCCTCCGGAAAACATCAAAATTTTTAAAACAGTACTGACCCACAATGCCTCATGCTTATTCAAATCTAAGCAAATGTCTAGTATTAGGAAAACTTTGAAGTTTTTAAAGGCTTAATAGTTTTATCATTTTTATAATAATGTCATAGATTAAAGGCAATCTAGTAGAAATGTGTTGTTTCTATGAATTCTATTAAATTGCTTTCAATTATATTTTTCCTATATTAGTTTATGAAGAAGTGGAAAGAAATATTTTCTAGTAGTCTTAACAATAATTACATTTTTGCAAAAATAATAGCTCAGTGAGTGTTTAGGAAACATCACCAGAAGGTCCACTGTAAGTCAGGCACAGAGCAATGTACTCAGTATATAAATAGAGTAAGTCCAAGGATTCGATATGCAAGAGTATATAGGTAAATGAATGGGAGGTGACAGTCAGGTATAGTTACCATGGTGGAAGGAAATGTACATACTACAAGACACACAACCCAAATTTCAGTATCAAAAAAAGTTTCCATCCTAACTCAATTTCGAAGAACTGAGTTTCCCCAAGTAATTTCAGAAAACATTTTCTGAATGTCTGATATATTCTAGACTCAGTCATATGCAGTTCAGAGTAAAAGTGTTAAGCAAGATAATATTCTTGCCTTTCTTAATATTGTATTTGCAGATGGAAAAAGCAAATGAATAAATAAATTCCTTAAATATAGATGTGACTTGATATTATTGCTAAGTGCTAACACAAAGAAAGTTTTGATGTCATCAAGTAGGCATGTTTCCCAGAAACAAAGACCGTAACCTGTGAATTTTGTGAAGTGATAGAACCTGCAATTTTAGGAATATAGGTATCCAGGAACACTGCAGGCGAGGATGTGAGGAAAGGTTTGAGAATAGATTTTTGCAGAAAATATGTGTTTTATTTTAGATGATTATGATAAGCCAATCTTTTTCTAGAGCCATGGAAATCTAGTGAAAAATGGTGATAGTAATAAAATCTTAGATTTCTTTCTTACTGTATCAACAGTCATCAGTTAAATTTATCTACTGAAACAGTTACATCACTTAATTTATGAGTTACATCACTTCATTTATAAGTTCTGGGCAAGATGTGCATTTAAAAGTCAGAACAAAATGCTTCCATTCTACTAAGATAAGCATATCTCCCTGAGTAATCATTGTTCATTATTGGAATTATATGATGACAACAAATAAAGAACTGAAATCCATTAAGGCAATTAGACTTTATATTAAAAAAAATTCAGAGATCAAACTTCCATGTTGATGCTATGCCAGCTGTTCTTAAAAATAACTATACAATGCTTACAGTTATGAAAATCATTGCATCATACTCTCTTAATCTATAATTACTTTAAATGTCAGCGTTCCTGGATGTGACAGTTGCCAATCAAATAATATACATCCCAACTAGAAACCATGACTATCATTATTTGTGCCCACAGTTTTTTCTTTCTAATATAATATATTAGTCACTGAATGATCATAAATTGACTTTCTGAGGAAAGAATTGAAAACCATATTCATCAAAGCAAAACCACTAACTGTAGGATTCAGTGAGTAAGAGTTATAAGTAGATAAAAATCTTCATCTACTTTAACAGATATTTACATAATAACTAATGATATTCTTATGCATGTCACTGAGCAAAATTTTATTGGACATGGTTTTTAAACAACATATTAGGATTTCAGTATAGATACTGGTATATAATCAAGTTGAACAGCAATCACAAGGTCTTAAAATGAAAAAATACAGTTGAGGTGCACCCTTGGCAGCAACAATAGCTTTCTGTAATTGTTTCTTTGGGAAATATTAAATAATCTTCTCATTAAATGAAAAAAAATTGTACGTTTTATTATATGCATGGAACTGTTTTGAAATATGTATATTGTGGAATGGATAACTTGATCTAATTAACCTATGAATGACCTCAAATACTTATTAAAAACTGATTATTAATAATTTTAAAAGACATGCACTCTTCTACACCTAATTTTAATTCCACTCCTAACTCAGGAATTTCTAGTTACTAGTTCACTAATGAAATGCAGGTCTTGAGGACATGACTTTAATAAGGGTACTAGCTTGAAAAGAGTGAGTAAGGAAAGTACTACATCAAAGTTATAATTTTAAAAATGGAGTAATTTTTGTCTGTAGATAATGTTTTTAAACACCATCATATATTGTATTAAAAGAAATTCAGGTGATATGTTTGTATGTGCCTCAAGTTAAATTTTTCAGTTTCTAAATTCAAATATATTATTTTATCTGCTTTTAGATTTTTATGTACTCATATACAACCAGTTCAAAATTAATGGATATCTTAAACATTTTTACTAGTATTGATATTTTCTGGAAGACATTATTGTATATTTTCCATCTTCACATTTGTAAAGTTAGATAAAAACTATTTTAGTCTGAATTTTAGATTTTAACACTAGCTCCTCTAGTTTCCAAAATGAATAATACTCGTGAATATTTTAAATTTAGGAAGTCACTACTTTCTTTTTATGATTGTATTTCTTCTGCTTCATACAATTTTTGCTTTATAGAAACAAAAGCATTTATTTCAATAATAAATGCAGCTGAAAACTACAGTAAAAGGTTTGGTATTTTTTCTTTGATTTCCTGTTTATTTATTATAAAATTAATTTAATATCTAGCTCATTTTAAGTTTCATTAGCAGCAGGTTTGAAACTTAGACTTTCTGGAAATTCAAAACCATTTATTGATGTATATTCATCTTGGTAAGACAAAAATGAAGGATTTGTGAGGATAATTGTGAATTTGGCTTTATTGGTTGTTAAATTGCTAAAATTAAAGCCTATGAACAGGGAAAAATTAGAAACTACTTGAAAAAGTAAAAATTAAAAACTAAAGTAAAAATTAGAAACTACTGAAAAAAGTAAAGTGTGCTGTGGTACAAATTACTGGAATCTAAATCAACAAAATTGATTCTCAATGAAGAGTACACATGCTTCAAGTTTTCATGGAATATCATAGTTTGTGAATCTATTTGGAGAGAAAATATACACAACTACTCTGAGATTTGGATTGTGCAAGTGTTCCTCACTGCACAAAGGATCTTTTGGGTATAACAATATATTTGTTCAAAGATGTTTTAACTTATGCTAGGAAAATACATTGAGTTCTTTGGTAAAAATTGCTAAAGAATCTACCAGTGCAAAAGTAGTTCATCAAAATGGAGAGTGTTAATAATGAAGCATAAAAACAGCTGCTTCACATTTTACAAAGAAGACACAACATAACTTTAATGTACCAGATCTACAGAAACACCTGCATAAATCCAATGATTTACTCTCATGCATCCAACACAATGCACGCTCACCATAGTTTATCAATTCTAACTTTCCAGAACACCTCTTATCTGCATCACTGTGTTTATTGTCTTTTGGAGGCACACATTATATTTGAATAATTTCTCATGATAGCCTTTCCCAATTCAACAAATATTTACTATGTGCTATGTATTAAGTTTTCTAGGGTCTCAGGATACAATTATTACCATAAAAAGGAAATAAGGCCTTCTTTCTCTTTTAAGACTGAAAAAGAGAAACAGAATAAATAATTAAAATTTAAAATTCAGATAAAGATCAAATTCTAAGGAGAAACACAGCCTAAATTAACAGATGAGTGATCATTTTATATGAGTAGTGAAAAATAAGAACAAAACTTCAAAATCTGGGTTAAGAATGCTACAGAAAT
Organism: Cuniculus paca; assembly: GCA_004365215.1. Lineage (NCBI taxonomy): Eukaryota > Metazoa > Chordata > Mammalia > Rodentia > Cuniculidae > Cuniculus > Cuniculus paca. The sequence goes on from RJWT010000836.1 coordinate 12,198, forward strand.
AAAAAGCATGGTTCTTAGGAAGTAATAAGCATGATGGGGAGTGTAGCAATGGGAGAGATTTCAAAGACTAGCCTGGGACAGACCACACAGTGCCTGATGGGTTAGAGCACAAGGGATTTTAAAGAATTATAGGAAACCTTTCAATGGTTTCAAGTGAGAAATTATAAGACATTTCTTTAAAAGTGCAAATCACTTGAAGGATGAATCAGTAATGTAAGAAACATTCTTTTCAAGAAATAATGAGGAAATTTTGAATACATAAAAAAGAGTGCCTTTTCTTTAAACAAAACAGTGCAGAGAAAAAACAAAAACACTACTGAAACAGTCCCCAAAAAAGCAACAGCAATAAAAAAGTGATCAGTATACTGGCATAAATATGCCAAAAAAGTAGTATTCTGGAATAAAGACTCCATATGTTTTTTTCCCTACTAAAATTGTCTGTTCACAGCTTACATTTGTTTTAAAAATGTTATATGTATAAAATGTCCACTACATAGTTCTGATATATTTCCATATGCCAGTTAAATGTTTCTTGTTATTATTTTCAGGTAATTCTCCACATTTCAATAAATGTGATGTTTTCTATTTGTTACTTTTTTGCTTTCGAATATCAATAAAAAATCACAAGTTTGAAAAGCTGAAGTATAATTTATCAAGGAATGATGCAAATTTGGAAAAAGTATTTGAAAAGCTGATAAAAATCTATGTGTTATTTTCATTGGTATTTTATAAAGAGGACACTCCCTTATGTGAATAAAATGAAAAATACACTTAGCTAGGGAGCTATAGTACTGTAATTCTTGCGTTAAGACTGGGGAGAGGGCCAGTATAAATGATTTGTAGAATGGGGAATTTCCCGAGTTTGCTTTGGATTTTCTGGCATAAGGCAATATTGGACTTGCACTCTGTTTTCTTTGCAACATTGGTTTTTCTCTACATAGCACAGAACCATTATTAGTGGCATGGCAGCTGCTGAATACACCTCTCCAAATTATGCACTTAGGGATTACATAAATGCCTATAGAGCAGAGCTACAGACCCAATGCATATAACGTGACTTGAAATAAAACCAATCCTCCATAATCAATTGGCCTCCATATGCCACTGGTTGAATACTGCTCCCACAAGCATGAATTTCCCAGAAACTCCACTCTGAGCATGTTCTTTCAGCCAGAGAATATAGCCATGTACAGAGAAGCAATAAACAGCTGTAGTAAAAAGTTGCTGACATGCATGAGAAGACAGAATGCTCTCTTTTACAATAATCTTAGTATTTCATGAACATTTACATAAAAGTGATATTACATTTTGTTTGAAATACAAATTGAAAAGAAAAGAGCAATTGTTATTACACTGAATATCACTGATTATCTGTTTAAATATTTCAGCTACATTAAGTCAATTAGGATTCATTGTAATAGACTGAGTTACCTACCATCAAAAAGGTTCTACTACTATGGTTAGTAAGCAACCAAGCAGAAACTGTAGTCCAGATTTGTATGACTACACATCAGGCTATTTTAAGCGAAAACCATGTATAATCACTTCCATTATGATGAAGTAACTTATGAAAAAAAAAGAATAGTAAATCTGTTTTATAATAATCCTGAATTCTATAAAAGAGCCTACAAATGAATAAATATAGTATGTGTAGATTTCAGATGGTAAATTACTTTCTGAAAATTTATTCAGTTGGTGGTTAAAAATTAAAGGATAAAAAGACATAGGGATGAACGTTATAAGTGTTCTAACTCAGATTTTTATCCAGATACCTCTTAAACCTATAGCATTTTGCCATAGGATAAAACCCTTGGAAAATATCCAATATAAGTATAGATGAGAGTATTTATTTGTCTGAAATAATTTTCAAGAGATAGTGAAAGTAAACAAAATCTCATTATTCAAACAACATTGTTCTAAATTGAGGAAAGAATTCATAGACTATCGAATGGCAAATAGTGCTCCACAGTAAGATAGCCAGATAAAGACAGATGAGGGATGGATGCACAGATAACAGAAATAGAGAAATGTGTAGGTAAATACACACACTTACATACCCAAAGCCAATACATAGGTCTATCAGAAGAATGCATAAGCCAATAATAAAAAAGAGAGAATTCACCAAGTACGTGACTGATTTTGTAGTTGAGTAACTAGCAGCTGTGCTCTTAAAAATGTAATAAATTAGCTCTTCATTTTGCTGCTTCAAAGTTGATAAAAATATCTGTTGCTTCTGTTCTCCTCACAGTGAACCAAAAATAAGAAAAAGCAATAACAATAAAGTAAACAAAATAAGAACTACTACTGTATCTATAATTTGGACCACTTCTCTGTATTTTTAAATTTCTATTTTTCTGACTGTTTTAAATCTATGAAAGATGGAAATAATAAATTAATTTACTTTTTTAGTAACTAAAATGCACCACACACTATTGTGGTTATTGGGGATACAGATGTTAACCAAAGTGTCAGTGTGTAGTGAACTTACATTCTAATGGGAAAGACAAAAACAAATAAAGAAAAACTATATTGTCAAATGATGTAATAAAGACAGGATAATAGAGAAAGTGGATTGAAAAAGGGGATCATGGAAGACAATACTGATAATGCGACAGTTGAGCAAAGACTTGTCAAAAGTCATAAAATCAAAACAATGTGTTGAAGAAGTATGTTATAGAAGTTAAGATTCTGTGAGAGCAAAGGCACTGATTTGAAGTAGTTCTTAGAAAATTTTTAAAACTGAAATCCAGGTGCTTCAGAATGGGGTGGGAGATAATATGAAAAAGGGAGATAATATGAAATATATCTGAAACATTGATTTTTTTTTAAAATACAAAATGGCTAACATATATATCTTACTATCATTGAAACAAGAGGAGAGGCTTGGCTCTGGACATCTTGGTCCCATGACAATCCCCAGCAGGGCACTGCATCCAGGGTGGGTATATATCTGGAAGGAAGTCAGGATCAAGATTACTCTTGATACTTCATCGTGACAGCAAGAATCTATCTCTATGAGTTTCAGCCTGATTTGGTGATTGTCTTGGTTAGTTTTCTCTCATTGCTGGGACAAAACACCTGACACCCAAAGTGAAGCAAGGAAAGGTTTATTTAGCTCACAGTTTCTGGAGATTCCAGTCCATATTCAGCTGGTTCCAAGGCAGGGTGGCATGGCACAGGGGTAACACTTCAAAGCAGCAGCCAGACCAAAAGGGGGATGTGCAAGCCTCTTCTCTACCTTTAAATTGTACACAGGCCACCCCCCCTTCAGGGTGGGTGTAACACTCACAAAATGTCCTTGCCCTCCTTTGTACAGGATGAGGATATTTACAAAGTAAGAAAGCTGGCTCCCTGCTGAGTCTCTCAGTTAAACTTCTAAACTGCTCAAGTTGACACAGTGTATCAACCATAACAATCCACCCCTTGTCAACTTGGCAATCAGACATATTTCTTTAAACCAGCCTCTAGATACCAAGATATGCTAATTTTTACCATTTTGTAACTTGAACATTATAGAACAGTTTTAACAATCCTTAAGAACCAGCATTAAGTCCATCAACATTATATTACACTAGAAACATAACATTTTGTCCTCGGCCCCCCAAACTCATGCACATCCCTTTATGCAAAAGGCATTTAGTCCATCTGCAAGAGTTGCTGAAGTCCTAACAGTTTCAGCATTGCCAAAAAGTTCAAGTCCCAAGTCTCCTCTGAGATGGAAGGCAAACTCTTAGCTGCAAGTCCCTGTACAAATGGAAACAAAGTTAAACATTTCCAACGTGCAATGGCACAAGACAAACATTTTCATTCCAAAAGTTACAAACAGGAGGATATAAAGCATTGGGATGAAAGTAAGTCCAAAATCTAGCAGGGCAAATGTTAAGTCTTACAGTTGCATGTCCAGCATCTGAAGCAATCTGTGGCAAATTGTGAGCTCCAAGGGGCTTGTGTGGTTCCACCCCTATGGCACTCCTGGTGGTTTTAGCTCTCACCATTTCTCTCTTGGGCTTGCTCTGCTCAATCTTTGCAACTTTCCTTAAATGATTCATGTTCCTGGCTTTTTCAAACTTCTGGGATCTCCACTGCACCTTTGGATTTACATTTATAGCTCCACACATTGGCTGCTTAGGGGCACACTGCTTGGCCTCCAAGGTCAGCTGATATTGAGGTGGAAGTCTTTTCAACTTCAGAACTTGTGCATTCTGTGTGCACTTAAAAACAGCACCATGTGGATGATGCTGAGGTCTGCTGTCAGTTGGAGCAGTAGGCAGGCTTCCCTTTCTCTTGGCTGTAGGGGTCAAGTGCCTGGATCACTGGGCACTCTGAACCTGACTGTGAGGAATAGATTCTCTGTGTCACCACCATTCTGGAACCTCGTGGGATCTCTGCCACCATTCTGGAACATGGTGCACTGAGACTTTCTCTTCCAAGTGAAGTCTTTCACTTCTGCAGTTTGGAAGCTGTAAAGTTTCAAAACTTGCTGCTTTTTGTATTGCCTTCAAGCCATCTTTCCTATTTTTCTGTTCCTTCTCAGCAATCGAGATCTCAGCTCTATCTTTACAGTGCACAGCTTTATGGGAACTTCCTTTCTGGCCAAACTCACAACATTTTAAATAACCATGCTGGGCTCTCTGCTCTTGATTTGCAATATAAATCTGGCTAAAAGTCCGCAACAATAGCCATGCCATGACCTCAACATTCAACTGCCTTGAAATTTCTTCTGCCAGATTAATCAGTCCATCATCCTTAACCTTAGTCTCAGGCAAAGTCTCTAGACATGAGAAAAATACAGACAAACTTTCTGCCAAGCCGTAGCACACATGGTATGGAGTCCAACAACCAATGTAGTCCTTCTTCCCAGCAGAAACCTCCCGAGCCTGGTCCTTACCAGCAAGTTTTCTATCAACCTTCTGGTCTCCTAAGTTCTGACTAGCTCTCGTAAGTTCTCCCCTACAGAACATCTTAAGTTGTTCCAGCTCTATGCATTCAGGTGACACCTCTGAACCTTTCCAAGCTCTTCCCACAAGCCATTCCCAAAAGCTCTTGAACTGCATGGTCAGCTTCAGTCACAGTAATGACCCCACTCCACTGGTACCAAAATCTGTCTTGGTTACTTTTCTATTGTTGCTGGGACAAAACACCTGACACCCAAAGTGAAGCAAGGAAAGGTTTATTTAACTTACAGTTTCTGGAGATTTCAGTCCATAATTTACTGGTTCCAAGGCAGGGTGGTATGGCACTGGGACAACACTTCAAAGCAGCAGCCAGACCAAAAGGGGGAAGTGCAAGTCTCTTTTATACCCTTAAATTGTGCACAGGCCACCCCCTCTTCAGGGTAGGTGTAACACTCACAAAATGTCCTTGTCCTCCTTTGCACAGGATGAAGATATTTACAAAAGTAAGAATGCTGGCTCCCTGCTGAGTCTCTCAGTTAAACTTCTAAACTGCTCAAGTTGACACAATGTATCAATCATAACAGTGATACACAGGAGCCTGAGGCAGGAGGATCCTTGCTAGTTTGAGACCAACATGGGCTACAAAGTGAGCTGAAGGCCAGCATGAATTACATAGCAAAAAAGACAAATAAATAAATAAATAAAGACAAATAAAACTAAAAAATAAAATTAAAAATGTTTGGATCTGGGCATAGTTTTTGGGTAGAAAATGAATAAGAATAAGAGTAGAGCTAGCGAGAATAGTTAACAGCCTCCTGTGGCACTAAAATGAGAGACAGCAGTTTAAAATGGGAAAATTTTGGATAGTGAAAATGGTGCAATTATCAATATATTTTAGAAGACAACTGAAAACATATTTACCCTCACAGTCTTATCATTTGTGAAGCCAAACTGATATGGGGAGCATCTTCTCAGTGCAGTCTAATTGATTAGGTGGATTTACTTAGTAGTCTAGATATACTTTCATTTTTTGTGTGTGATATCAGATAGTAGAACTTCAAATATATTAGACAGCATAAAAAAATAAAAACAATATAGCCCCTAATTGAGAATCTTGGCATGGCAGAGACAAGTAAGGTTGCTGCACCAGGCAGGACATCATAAAGAAGTGGTCAGTGCTACTTTTTGTCCTTTGCTGGGCCTTCCATTGTCTTACCAGGTAGGTAGATCAGGTACTGGCAGTAGAACTTGATGGAGTAAGAGTAGAGTTCCCCCAGGCAAACTTAGTGGCTTGCTATAGAAGAATACTGGAAATGCAAGTCAATAACCCTATAGGTAGAGCTCCACTGTGGGGAAGAAATCCAAAGTCTTTTAGTCATACAGCAAGCAACTGCTTTCTCATACATCAAGGGACATCTGTACTTGGTAAAAGTCATTTACAATTCACATCATCCCATAATCCCAAGAATCAAGTGTGAGGTGTTCCCTTGGAAATTATTTTATCTATTTTTAAAAAGTCAATAAAAGAAGATACTATTTAAAATTCATTTTAGAGTTGAGTGGGAGTAGAACAAATAGTGTTAGTGGGATTTCCTTAGAAAAGTGAATTTTAAGGCACAAAAAGTTAAGTAGTGTTTACATTTGGCTAACTGGAACAGGTTTTGTTGGCAGTATGTTATTATTGCTGTATCAATACTAAAAGATGTCAAAAAATGTAACTCATGATGTTAAAATTCAGGTAAATCAGTGTCTTGGTTACTTTTCTCTCCTTGCTAAGACATAATACCCAACACCCAAAATTAAGGAAGGGAAGGTTTATTTCTTACAGTTTTGGGGGTTTCAGTTCATACTTAACTGGCACCAGTGCAGGGTGGTGGCATGGCAGAGGGGCAGCCGTTCATGGCGGCCTGCAAGCAGCAAGAGCGAACAGGGCAAAAGAGAAGAGAGAAAGCAACAGACCTTCTTCCCTCCCTTAGATTTTATGCTGGCTCCACCCCTGGGTGGGTGCAGCACTCACATCACTAATCCCAGTGCTAGACAACCAACTAATCACAAAGCTAGATTCAGTAGGCTCCATGACTACATGAGGCTTGGGATGCCACCTAGATACAAACCATAACAAGTATTTTACACTTAGTTGAGAAAATATCTCAGAAGTGAGTGGGAATGGAAATTAACTGAACTAAAAGCTGAAGTGAATATTGAACTTAAAGTATTTCAGGGTAGTTCTCTTAGCCAAAGTCCAGGATCCTCAGGGGTATGTGGAAGCTGAGCTTGGTGCAGAAGGATGGCACTATCCTCTCATACTTTCTAATGGGTAGGTAGTAAAGAAACAGTTCCCACCAAAGATTTCCATCCTTGTCATCCATGAAAATAAAGAAATCAAGCATGCAGCATGTATCCTTACCTGATTGTCAGTATCTGAACTCAGTTGTCATCCACCAATTAAAGAAGGTTTCCAGAGGACTGACAATATATCTGTGTTAGTAGGATGTGTTCATAGCTGTTGTATTTTTAACTCTGGGACTGCATGTGAGTTTTGGGTCTCTATTTGTGTCCTTTGCTTTTGCTGTTAGAATATGAAACAGGCACAATCCCTGTGGTGCCCTTCCCCAGCATTTGATGATTTTATCAACTTTGGATTGGCCCTTGACTGTTTTCAAGGAGGCAGGAAATGTTTGGAGGACTTTGCATAACAGCTTTGAAATGCAGTATTGGTAAGATCTTAGGAAATTGGGAAATAGCATTAAATCATCATCTACAAAATGAGTAAGTATAACATGTTTCATTTCATTTATTGAGCCTATTCCTAGTATCTTTTCAGGTTTTGCATAGGATGATAACAAATAAACTTTGCATTCTCTTAAATTCATAAAATTCACTATAAAAATTATACTTTTTTAAATTTATGTATCTTTATTTTGAAGGAAAGTGATGTTCCCTGGAAGAAGCCCACATCTTAATTCCTAGATCCTGTGAATATGCTTTTTTTTAAAATGTGAGAAAAGGAGCTTTGATGATATTAATTTCAGAATCTTGAGATGAGGAGATTAACCAAATGCGTACAATGTAAGCCATAGCAATTTATAAGGGAAAAATAGAAAACAAGAAAATCAACTGAGAAGAAGGTAAGAAGGTGGAATAAAGGCCAATGGGATGTGGGCTTTAAGCCAAGGAATGAAGGCAACATTTGAAGCTGGAGAAATGAAGGAAATGCATTTTTTTTTTTTTGCGGCACCAGGGATTGAACTCATGACCTCACACTTACCAGGCAGGCACTTAGGCCACCTGACCCTTGTCTTTTTGAGACAGGGTCTCACTATGCCATTCAGGCTGGCCTTGGGCTCACTTTGTAGACCATGCTGGTCTCGAACTTGCAACGATCCTCCTGTCTCAGCCTCCCGAGTGCTGGGATTACAGGAGTGAGCCACCATGCCCAGCTCCAAAACGCATTTTACTCTACAGTCTGTGGCAGGAATGAAATTCACTTTAGATTTCTAAATGGAGTAATCTAATACTAAATTTGTGTTGTTTACAACCACTAAATATGGTAATTTGCTGCAGTTAAAGGAAAAAAGATATATGAAGTGGAATGATACAGGATAAAGTACATATTTTTGTATAAATCCATACATATACATGCACAGATGTGAATATATACACATACACATGAATTATATGTATATAAATATTACTGTCCCATTCAAACTGGAAGATTTTCCAGATTGTGTTTGCTGATATTATTTAAATTTTATCAAAATCACATACATATATAAATATATATATGTATGCATGACATATATGTTAGCAAGAGTTGAAGTTCTAAGTATTATCAGACAAATTTGAATAAAATTTTTCTTTACATTTGATGGTTCACTTGATCCTTTGATATGACAATTACGCTCCATTTATATGAGGAACTTGCAGACACAGAGAAATTAACTTAATATATTGTAAATAATACAACCCATAAGCACTGAGGCCACGAGTGACTCCCATTTCATTGATTGCAAAGTCTATGACATTAACTGTTATGCTATACCCTGTTGGCCACCGTGCTGAATAAATGCACATGAGTTTTAGTTATTACCAAGTCACATCTGACCTATAAAAACTTAAAATCTTCTTCTACTGTTACCTTGATCAAAAAAACTTACATATATCCAATTACAATGTAATAATTTTCTTGTAGTAATAGTGAACATTTGAGTGATATATTTGTAATTGTAGCAAGTCCTTCTTCTGCATGTACAAGCATGCATGTGTACACATACACACACGCAAACACAAACACACATATGCAAGTGTCATTTAAAATTTTCTCTAAAATCTTTTATTTTAAAGTATCAACAGCTCACATATTTACAGGTTGTCTTCTGGTAACCTCACTCCTCCAGATCCTGACACTGTCTGTGATAAGGAATCATTAAAAGTGATTATGAGCTATCAAAATTTTTTCAGTTTTACATTTCTACTATTGACTTTGTGAATGAGACTGAGAAGGTCAATATTATGCAGTTAGCAGTTATCTTGCTTAAGGACAAAATGTAACCATTCTTTAAGGCCAAAAAGAGAAGGGGAGCAACAGAATTTGTGAGGGCAGCTCCATTTTTAAATATATGCATGCATTATACTATTTAATCAATGTGTTTAAAGATGATATTTCTATGAGAGGAGAAATAAATAACAGGATTAGTAACATACACATACAAATATTTAGATATATGAGGATGTAGGGAAAGTCAAATTTTATCTCTAGTCTGTATGTTTTTGTTTTGAGCATTTTTTGCTTTTGCAGCTATGCCAAGAAGTTGAAAGAAGATTTATCAGGAGAAAAAAACCACACAAATATATTTAATATGAGTTTTACATGGCATAGGAGATTTCATAAAGAAATAAAGTGCCCAAAGACACAGAATTGAACGTTCATGCATCAAATTGACAAAGAGTAGAAAGCTGTGGGAAAGAAACTAAATTATATGAGGAGGCATAAAAATAGGAGATTTTTAAAGGGCTGTACAAAATTATCTTGGTTTCAGTTTCCCATCTTGGATGGTAAGAATGTTACTTCCTATGTATTATAGGGAAGGCATATTCCACGAAAGGAACTTCATTTTCTACTTTAAGAAATATAGACATAGTGATCTTGCACCTGCTGTTTTCAAATGCCTTTAACTCTAAACAGCCAATATGTCATAATCGTGTAAACACCTCAGATCTATATTAAAATGCATTGTCTGAGAACATTAATGATCCACTATAGCTTCTATTAAAACAGTTTAATAAGAGAGTAATATTTTAAGAGTTAGTCTCACATCAAGGAATATCTATCCACAGAATGACTTTTAGTAAGTAGAATATATTTTTAAGTAGTCATTAATATTAAACATAATTGTAAGTACATTACAGATTGTTTTTACACAGACCTATAAAAGTAATGAATTAGGACATTCCAGATAACCAAAATTCGGAGGTAGAGAAAAACCTAACAAATCTGAAATAAATACGAACACAGTTTAGGCAATTTTTCAATTAAATAAGATTTCCCTTCTCAACAATTATTAAGATAATGTCCATGAATACTGTCAGAAATCTGGTGTCCTGATGCATATTTTCTATTATTAAATTTAAAACTCTTGACAGTGACTATCTGTTAATGACAGTAGAAGCTAATAATGCAGCAAATTAACTTAGTACGGAAATTCTCAATACAGAGTTTCATTGTTCATATCATATTATGTCACTCCCTAAGGTCTAAACATTACAGAAAAAAATTTCCTCAATGAGAGGCCTTTGTACTAAATTCATACTAAATGCTGTATTAACAGAGAGAATTACCCATGAGGATATCAGTCTCTTTGGCAGGCAATGGTATTTAAATTCATTTCTGAGAAGAAACCCACTGGCTATCCCGAATTCTCCATCTCATGCTGCTATGTTCATTTGGTGGGAAATAAAATTTTCTGATAGCCATATATTTACATTGTGGTTTTTCTTGGGCTGGTTTTTTTTTTTGTATGAGTCTCAGTGCTATTTTGCAAAATGAGCCATGTAATTTGTGTGTGTGTGTGTGTGTGTGTGTGTGTGTGTTTACTGACATGTGAGACTGGGTGTGGACATTTCTTGTGGGGCTTCTAGCCCCACACAATGTCTTTTTACAACTTCAAACCTGAGACACAGATATAAAACATATAAGAAGAGGAATTCTGGCATTAGAGTTAGAGAACACATTGATGGCATGTCGTTAGGCATCCTCCATCATACACCCCTTTTCCTACTAGCTGTGGACTTTGGTTTCACATCTATAAAGTAAACTCTTTGAACCAGATGATCCATTCTAAATTAAACAACATATGACACACCAACAAGCAAGTACTTTGAGTTCCAGGATATCATATGATTTTCTTCATGTTTCTTCCAGCATAAAATTATGTGCTGTGCATAACCTTGAAAGCACAATACACACTATTGATCTGTATTGTTGGCAGCACTGTGGCTACATTGAAAACTAACAATCTCTTTCCTGTATTCCCTATCCTACAAAATAAGATGAACTATCTCAATTTTCAATACTGAGACTCAAAGAAAGAACAAATAATAATAATAAAGAAAATTGTACATAGACATGAATGTGTCTTTCCTGACCTTAAGTTGCTCATGGATCTTAGCCATTCATTTATAAGAATTGTAAAGTTCAACAAAGCTTATGTCTCCTTTATATAGCTCCAGTTATATCCGGACTGACATGTCTTGGAAAGGACTCTTCACTTAAATATTATTCAAAAAGTTGTAACTGACTTGAGGATTCCAGTGGTCAGATGTTAATGTTGTTAATGATTATAGAAGCCAGACAATAAAACGATGCTTATTACTGAGAGGACTCTAACATCCTCCAGTATATAACTACTTTGAATGTTAGATATAGATGTAAGGCAAAGAGGAATCAAAATTCATCTTATCATTTTTTCACTCTTCAGTTTTTCAACTCTTACATATCCTATGTATGGTACAGTTAATAAAGCACAAGGTTTGAATTTACACAAGAATCTACATTAACTATAAAACAGCACTACTCAGAGCTATATATAGTATTTGGAGCACCAAATTTCCATCATGTTAGCCTAATAACAGTTAAACAATTTCATACTAGTGGAATAAATACAATAATTGCCTATAAAGGTATCAAAGTCTATGATATAGGAATTCGTTAAATATTTTTAAGTAAAATATATGTTCCTACATTTAATAGAAATTATGGAACAGTCTGTTTTAGCTATAAGCATATAAAATATCTTATATATATATGGAAGACAATTATTCAATATTTTAAAAAAATTTTGTACTAACTGGCATTTTACCTTCATAAACTAGGAAGTGAAGATCTGTCTTTAGAATGATGTTTCATAGGTCTGTAAAATGTTGACCTGCACTGGATAGAAAGAGTAGAACAAATTTTGTTTTATTTCTAAGGAATTCACTTAACTCTAAAGTTTTGATGTACGTCAGATCATATATTATGCTTAACCAGTGAATATTTGGTTATTTTTTCCAAGACAAAAACAAAATGCAAGCTGTTTTCCCCTTTCCACCTTGCTTACTAATTAAATGATGAATGTGCAAATACTCCATTTACTTTTACTGCTTAAATGAAATTATCATGCAGAATGTCAACATCTCATTCTGTGATGACAAAATGGGTCTCAAAGTGACCTTATGAGAGCAAAGTTTTAAAAATATCCTAAATGTTAAAAAAAATTAAATACTTTTAATGCTACTTTCTATTCTGTAAATTGTACTTCTGCAGTTGATATGAACAGAACTTCATACTCCTACCTCAACCTACTTATTTTTCACCATTATCTTCCAAGACTTTCCTGCCTATGCCACTCCCAAATTTGAATTTAATTTTTCTATTTTCTAAATATACTGTTCACTTTCCAAACACAGTGCCTTTGTTTAAGCTGTTTTCCCTGGTTGGAAAATCATTTGTTATCATCCAAAATTCTATTCATCTTTAAATATACATATCCGTATCTTCTACATTGGTGAATCTTTTTCTAATCTCTTCCCACATTTCCTCAAAAATTAAATGTAGCTTTGTTTGAACTTCTCTCTCATGATTTATTTTTCAAAGTGACAATCCACTGTAAGTTATATAGCAATGCATAAATATCAGTTTTTTCCTCCCCTTTTATTTTTCTTAAAGTTTCACATATGTATTGTTTGTTCCTTATTTGAAAAATTTCAGCTAGGCCTGGTGGCGCACACCTGTAATCCCAGCACTTGGGAGGCTGAGTTAGGAGGATTGTTGTGAGTTCAAGACCAGCCTGGGCTATGAAGTGAGCTCAAGGCCAGCCTGAATGGCATAGTGAGACCCTGTCTTAAAAGACAAGGGCCGGGGATTTAGCTCATTGGCCTAGGCACCTGCCTGGAAAGTGTGAGGTCATGAATTCAATCCATGGTGACACACACACACACACAAAAAAAATTCAGCCAATACCGAAATGCAAAATACAAAAGAATATTTACAAGAGAGTAAAATAAGAACTATGAATGACAGAATAATGGGGATTAAGAAGCAGCAACAAATAAGTTAAACACAGAATCAAAAACAAAAGAAAGAAAAAAGAAAATTCATCTTCGATAGTGAAGTTGTAATTGGAAGACTGAACAGAAATTAAATATGCTAGTGAAAAAGCGTTCAGCACAGACCGTAATGTGCAAATGAGGTAGAATGGGGACACAGTGTATGTGTATGCTCAGCTCCATTAAAAATACGGTGTGAATTTTTTTCCTACCACTTCACTTCCCCAAAAACTGTTGTCAACATCAAAATCTGGGTGCATCATGAAAAAGACAGGATGCCTCCCTCACAGTGTCTCAAAGATAAAATTAAATGAGTAACACCACAGAAAGACACAGAACAAATGCCCAGATTTTTAGCCTATTACTCATTAAAAGCATGATTTGTGGTTTCTTCTGAAGCACTGAAGGACTTAAAAGCTATTTGTGCTAGCAAGTGATTTTTACACGTGACTACAGATGCCCATTGGGTAGCTGAAGCGGTGAAAGTTTGACAACTTTGCTTTCACCTTGTAACTGTCTCCTTTATTACATTATAACCTTGGGTCAGATCCATGTTCAGCTCTGCCAGTAGCAGGGTTTAATGATTTGAGGAATTTCTAAAACTAATAATGCAATGTTTATTCATCCTAAATTTACCCAGCTTATCTCATTCTCTGTCAATACTGAGAATACTAAATAAGAGGCTTACAGGAATGTTCAGTGACCAACTTTTACCCCCAGAATGGATGTCTAGAATTTTCCAATTATTGCCCTAAAACTGGAGTCTTCTAGGAGAATCCAGGGATTGTAGCAGAGCCAAAAACAAAACAAAAACAAAAAGCAAAATAACAACAAGAACAGCAAAATGACTTCTCTTAATCTCACTAATCAGGAGCAATCATGTCATGGGAGCAAAATTACCCCTTAAGTATTTTTTTTTCTAAGATCTAAAACAAGATCTAAGATAATGATCCACCAGACTCCAGTCCACCACAATATTTAATAAACTTGGAATTTTTCCTTTATTAATGAGCCAGGCTGACCTTGTTTGCCAGACCTTGTTTCCCTTTAGCTCCTCAAACTGAAGTTTGTTCCTTGCTTACTCAATGGAAGCATTGTTAAGGTGATTACCTGATCTAATCTCATGACTGTGTCCCTTATAGCATTTTCAATCCTTAAGCTAAAGTTTGTTCTCATTTTCTTTTATTTCGCAATGAAACCATTTGCTTATACATTCATGTTGTTGCTTCAGTTCTAATTTCCATTATCACTGAATAAGGGCTAACTCTGGCCAAAGACACAAAATACAGAGTCTAAGAAAGCATAACACCTCTCCAAATCAGCTCTTTTTTAGGTTCAACTGGACGTGTAAGGGAATGAATGGTAGTACATGAATCAAGAAGGAAAGTGTCTTAGCCTCTTTTCTCTTGTTAATGAGACAAAATACCTGGCACTCAAAGTTAAAGAGAATAAAGAAAATGCTTATTTTGCTCACAGTTTGTATAAGTTTCAGTTCATAATTGGTATGAACTGAATTGTTGTTGCTTCAGTTCTAATTTCCATTATCACTGAATAAGGGCCAACTCTTGCCAAAGACACAAAATACAGAGTCTATAAAAAGCATAACACGTCTCCAAATCAGCTCTTTTTTAGGTTCAACTGGATGTGTAAGGGAATGAATGGTAGTACATGAATCAAGAAGGAAAGTGTCTTAGCCTCTTTTCTCTTGTTGATGAGACAAAATACCTGGCACTCAAAGTTAAAGAGAATAAAGAAAATGCTTATTTTGCTCACAGTTTGTATAAGTTTCAGTTCATAATTGGTATGCTCCAAGGTAGGGTGGGTTGGCAGAGAAGAAAAGTCATGGTGAGAAGCAAGTATCAAAGCAACAAGCAGGGAAAGAATTTAACAGCATCTTTTTGCCTCTTTTATGTTGTATGCACACTGCTGGAACTACAGTGGTGATAAAAAAAATCAGTGGACTGATATACCAATCACACACCTTTAGTCCTAGCATCAGTCTAGAGTCAGAGTCAGTCAACAAAGTCCTAGCATCAGTCTAGAGTCAGAGTCAGTCACATAGTCTAGAGTCAGTCACCAAAAAGCCTAAAACTGCATGAGATTTTGGTGGGACATCTAGGCACAAAGCATACTATTCTGTCCCTAGACCATAAAAGATTCATGTATACCCCTTTATACAAAAAGCATTTAATCCATCTCCAAAAGTTGCCGAAGTCCTAACAGTTTCAGCATTGTTAAAAAATCCAAATCCAAAGTCTCCTCTGAGAGTTAAAGCAAATTCAGCTGCAAGCCCCTGTACAAATGAAAAGAAAGTTAAACATTTTCAACATTTAGTGGTGCAAGATAGACATTTCTATTCCAAAAGTTATAAATAGGGATACAAAAGAATGGGTCCAAAGCAAGTCCAACATCCAGCCTGGCAAACCTTAAGTCTAATAGTTTCGTGTGCAATATAGAAGGCAATCTGTGGCAAGATGTGAACTCCAAAGGGTTTAAGTGGTTCTGCCCTTATGACTCTGCAGTTTGTTGTAGCTCCTAGGGATTCTTTCTTGTGCCTACTCTGCTCCCTCCTTGAAGTTTTCCTCAGATGATCCACATTCCTGGCTTCTCCAAACTTCTGAAGTGCCCACTGTATCTTTGGCATCACATTCAAAGCTTCACACACTGTCTTCTTAGGGCACACTGCCTGGCCACCCAGGCTTCTGCTGAAATCTGGTTGGAAGCCCTCCTGACACCACAACTCTTACATTCTGCATGTCCCTAAAACCAGCACAAATGGTTGATGCCAAGGTTTGCTGCCAGCTGGAGCAGTAGCTAGACTTACTTCTATCTTGGTTGTGGGGTAGAATGCTTATGAATTAAATCCCAAGGAAAATCTTTCCTCGGCCACTGTCATTCTGGTACATGGTGCTCTGGGGCTTTCTTCTCAAAGCAAAGTCTTCCTTTTCTAGTTTTGAGGTTGCAAA
Source organism: Cuniculus paca (assembly GCA_004365215.1). Classification (NCBI taxonomy): domain Eukaryota; kingdom Metazoa; phylum Chordata; class Mammalia; order Rodentia; family Cuniculidae; genus Cuniculus; species Cuniculus paca. Next base: position 28,645 of record RJWT010000836.1, read on the forward strand.
GCATGGAGTCCTGCTGCTTCTTGTGATGCCCTCAGGCCATTTTTCCTATTCTCCTCTTCCTTCTCAGCAATCAAGATCTCCCCCGCTGTCTTTACAGTTGATAGCTTTACTGGACCTTTCTTTCTAAATTCAAAACATTTTAAATCATTGTCCTGGAGTCTTTGCTCTTTATTGTCAACATAAATCTGGCTTAAAACACCCAACAGTAGCCATGCCACCAACACAATATTTGACTGCCTTGAAATTTCTTCTGCAAAATCAATTAGTCTGCTGCTCATAATCTCAGTCTGAAGCAAAGTTTCTGGACACAAGGGAAATGTAGACAAACTTTCTGCCAAGCCGTGACACACATCGTCTGGAGTGCAGCAGGCAATACAGTCTTTCTCAGCAGAAACCTCCCCAGCCTGATCTTTACTTGCTTTCTGGTCTTCTGAACACTGACCAGAATCTTCCATACAGTATAGACTAAGACCTGCTACATTTTCAGCCAGCATCTGTGAACCTTTCCAAAGTCTTCTCACAAGCCATTCCCAAAGGCTCCTGAAAAACATGGACAGGTATTGTCACAGCAAGGACATGACCTCTGGTACCATTTTATTTTTCTTAGTTACTTTTCTTTCCTTGCTGAGACAAAATATCTGACACCCCAAACTAAAAAGGGAAAGGTTTATTTTGCTCACACTGTGTTGTGGTTTCAGTTCATGATCAGTTGGCTCCAAGGGTGGCTTGGCAGAGGATAGTCACAAAGTAACAAGTAACAAAGGAACAATCAGAGAGAGAATTTGACAGCATCTTTCTGTCCCTTTTATATTGTATCTAGACTGATGTAATCAAGGTAGTGCTAAACCAACCATGGACTGATTTAGCATTCATACACTCTCAATCCCAGCATCATACACTCTAGATTGAGCCACCTCCGAAAAAGCCAAAGGCTGCATGAGTTTTTGAGGGGACGTCTAGACACAAACCATAGCAGAAAGCAAAACATGTTATGGTGAATAAAGATCTTTGAACATGTAGTTCTGAAGTCATGTTATATCTCAGTTTCACATCTCAAAAAACCCATGTTAGAAAATAAAAGTGACATGCTTGCCTCTTACTTCAAACACACTTACCCCATCATGCTTGGCACTATCTAAAGGAGTTATGGAAGTCCATTTTTGTGTCTTTATTTATGCTTTGGGGGATCTCTCAATATCCTAAACCTTCAAAATATTTAACTTTTATCGTCATTTTGACTTTGGGGAATGGCAGAAGTTACATAGTGCCATATCCAGTAGATAATGTGGATAAACAAACACCATTATGTTTTCATGACCCTGCTTTTCCACTGGTTGCCACCAGGGAGGTAGCAACATTCACTAATTTTCATCATATCTTGTAAAAACTGCTATAAAAAGTGGTGAGAACAATAGGATAAGTGTGTTTAAAGCATAGGTTGGGTATTTTCAAGGTGATTAATAGCAATGTAGTTTTTACTGAAATAATCTTTTTCATATTTAGTCATTCTTCATATATTTTAATCATACCATGTAGCTTAGAGGGGACAGTTTGATATTTAGTTAAAAGGTCATTGAACAATTATAAGCAAAAAAAATCAAGAACATATTAAATCATGAGAATGAAAAGTGGACAGGTGTGGTTCTTATTAAGTTGTATTGAAATTTGTTCACTGACTTGATAGGAGGTTTTGAGAGTTAGTGATGAAAATAAGATTAACTCCAAAGTTTTGTTCTTACAAACCAGATTGTCCTTTGTGAAGAGGGTTTTGTTGAATATCAACATGTTTGAAGGAAAAGGCTATAATCTCCATCTGTGGTACAGTATGTAGAAGAAGATCTCTGGGATAACACATAGATAATCATACACATTCGAGGTTGCTGAGACTAACAAAATTTTCAGTGATTTTTTAAAATAAAGAATGTGTCTGGAGATCAGCTGAGCTGTAGTGGAAGTTGAGCTATACATATTACAGAATTTGATTATAATAACAAGTAGACAAAATGAGAATACCAGGGATACATCTACTCCCTTACTGCAGGAACACAAGTCAGAGGTTTTAATTAGAGACAGCATACACTTTCATTTCATTTTTAGTGCATGGACACTGGAGACAAGTGAATCAGTTGAGACCCAGGACTCACACTCCATTGAAATAGCCTTGAATAAAGATTTTATTGGGTGCAATTTTATGGCATCCATGGTAATAGGTGGATAGCTAGGAGTGTAAAATACTGACATAGAGTGGGGGAAATCTCTACAGTGTCTTCTCCTTCTATTGCTTTCCAATAAGTAGACATCAGCAGACAGTGCCTAATGAGTCTTGCTAAAGGCCTCACATACATACATTATTTTAAAAGATGTAAACAATTAGCCTATTCTCTTAGTTACTTTTCTTTTATTGCAGGGACAAAATGCTCAACACCCCAAGTTAAAGGGAAAGGGTTTATTTAGCTCACAGTTTGTAGAGATTTCAGATGAGCTGGCTTCAAGTCAGTGTGGCACATCATGACAGAGGGGCTACAGTTCATAGTGGCAAGAGACAGCAAAAGCAACAGAAGGGGAGATGGTAAGTAAGATTCTTTTTGTCCCTTATATTGTATCCAGTCTACCAGGATTAGAGCAGTCTCAATTCAATCAGTGGACAGATCCAGGTATTACTCACCCTTAATCCCAGTACCCTGAATCTCAGCATTGTACCACCAACCAATCACACATTCTAGATTCATCCACTTCCAAAAACGTCCTATGACTTCATGAGACTTTGGGGGAGACATCTAGATAGAAACCATAACACCTACTTAATGAAGCTCATTATGTAGACTATTGAGAGAGAGTATCAACTATAGGGGCAAAGTGTAGCTCAAAACTTTTAACCAATCTCAGAGATCTTTTTTGTTTTGTTTTGTTTTTCAAATGATAAAATCATTATGTATTGGAAATACAAGGATAGACGTTCTCTGTCTCAAATCTGATTTGATTCTAGGTTGTATCTCTTGGACCATTGTTCCAGAGAATCTCAATTAATTGGAACAATGCAAAAGACTTAGGATATTTTCTCTAGATTTAAAAGGAAAAACAAAGCTACAGTGCAAAAATTCCTCAGAGAAAAATGTTCACCTGAGGAGATAGCCTGGTTAATGAAAGTCAGAGAACTTCCATATAGCTAAGGAAATAAAGATTGATCTTAAGTGACACTTTCCTTAAAAAATTTACCTACTGTCTCTGAGATGTACTTTTATGTTTGTAAGGGAACCACAAAAATATGTCACACAACAGCACAATATATATCTCATGAAATTGTTGGAACTCTGAATGAAATAACGAGTATAAGGTATCTGGCATGTTTCTTACAGGAGTGGAAATATGCTGGGTGCATTGTAGCATTTTATGTACTGTCTTCAAAGTGCAGGCTCCTGAGAAAAAAGTCCCCTTCAGTCATATCTGTCTAGTGAGTTGATAAGACACCAATGCTTTTTTGTTGAGGAGAATATACTTTTATTAATGCTCTTTGCCATTACAGTATTGGTTTAGGGTGCTACATTTCTCAAGGGGAGTCAAATTATACTGGAAGGCAACTACAGTCTTACTAGTCCTTTTGAAATAAGGTGCTTCTTTGGAGTTTTTAACTGTAGTTGTATGTTGTCACACATATTTATTGCACAAACTTTCTTGCTTTAAAATTCATTTCTTCAAGCAGATCAGTGTTATTATCCACATTCACAAAAATTTGGATAAAAAAGTTAAGAGAAACATTTGGTTTGTTGCACCAGGTTATCAAATGTATTATTTCTCTAAAATAAACAATTTATATTGCCTTATCAGATGCAGTACTGAAAACATTTTAATCAGTATGCAGTAAAAACTATAACTTTCCAAGAAACTAATTAGTTCTTTGAAAAACTCAAAATCTATAATTAATATAAATTTTAATACCTATAAATTTTACATTTATGTTAAATTAAATGGTGTATTACTTGTTGATCATTCTTCTAAAGTAAAATCTTTGAAACAGCAGCAGGCAAATTTTCAATAAAAATGTGTTATTTACATTCTCTATTTAACACAAATAACTCAAATTTTAAAATTAAAATAGCCTTTCCTTTGAATAGAGTGTCTTATCATTTCCTTCATGCACTCATACAGATTTTATAAAACAGTGGAAAGTTTGAGTAGAAATAAAAACTAAAAATGTATGAGAAGATATTTTTAACAAATTCCCAGGTAATATTCACTTTCAGGTGAGGCTCAAGGTTATTTATAAAGTAGTAGAATCAGGTTGAGAGCATATTTGCCTTTTGAGAAATTTAATATATCGTGAGAAAATTATATTTGAGCAAAAGAAAGACATACTTTAGTTACATTTAAACATCTTGAAATTTATATCCCACAAATAAAATGAATTCTTACTGCCAATCACTATGTATTCTGACTTTAAAAGAAATAATTTCAATATAATTACAGTTAAGTTTGTGCAATTAAAATTACCTATGTGATTATGGCTGAGTTGAATTTTGTAATTCAATTAGTTTTTTTTCCCCTTTTTTAACCTAGCATTTATGAAAGATCACAATTTTAAAGGTTTTCTAACACAATCTTTTGTGAAATAAATGAACTAGAAATGAATTGATTAAAGATGTAGTGATCTATCTACTCTTTAAAACCCCAGCATAAAACATTTACGAAGTTAGTGATGGCCTTCAACAAAGTAAACACAAAAATCCCTTGATTTCATACAATCCAGGATGTATATTTAAATGTACACATGTGGACAAATATTCAATGCAAATGTGAAACAGAAAATAGAATTTCACTAGGAAAAGTTTGCACCTTGATTTTTTTTTAGATGAATGATAATTTGAAAACTGAATTATTTTAGTTTGGAAAAAAATTAGTGTTACAAATCTAGTGAGTCTTAATAACATAATGACCTTTATTTAGCACTAGGCTTTGTAGCCAATAATTTTCTGAGATTTTGAAAACTTTGTTATATAACTAAACTGCTTCTTATTGTCTCACACCATAGCTTGAAATTTATAAAGTCACAAATAAAAGGAGATCCACAACCTGAAGCTTCATGCTCCCCAGAGCTACACTATTTCAATATTTACTGGTTGTGTTCCTTGAAGAGAGATGATTTGGTCAACATATTTGTTGGTAGATTTTGCACTATGTTACTGGAAGGTAAATATACTATCGCATGGAAAGTTATTAAATGCTCTTCATAGCGGTTCACTTCTACTGTTATCACTATTACATTACACATAACAGTTTAGTGAAGTCTAAAGAAATTTTTCTTAAAAATATAGCTCAGAAAAATTGTAGCTCATGGCTTCAAACTCCCAGACCTTCACATAAACTTTGAAAAATAAACAGGAACTGCCAGAACCAATTCGTCAGATCTCAGAAAATAGGTCACCAAGGGAAAAATATAGAAAAAAACAACTGAAAAAAACAGAAAGAAAAATTTGGCTCTTTTTCATGTCTTCCTCCTCCACTGACACAATGGCAAGGGACCAGAGATTATCTGAGTTCCTGATTCGAATCTGATCCCCGAATGGACCTCTCCTTTACCTTGGATCTCCACTCCCAACCCTGAAGACAGCTAGACCCCAACCTGAACTTTCACACAGCCTGGGGTTCGTACCCCTGCAGCTTCTGCCCCTTCTTCCCCAGGCTGCACTCTGAAGTTCCTGTAGAGAGCTCAGCCCATGCTAATCTCCAAAGGATTAAAGCAAGCAGTTGCCTTCCAAAGTTTACAAGATGCAACTGCAGAAGTCTCTAGAGAGATATTTAAAGTTATAAAAATTAAAACTGGACCCAGGTGTGATGGTACATGCCTGTAATCCCAACACTCAGGAGGCTGAGGCAGGAGGATCATTGCAAGTTCAAGACCAGTTACAAAGTGAGCTCAAGGCCAGCCTAAACTGCATAGCAAGGCCTTGTGTCAAACAGACAAGCATAAATGAAAAAATAAAATAAAATAAAATTGGAGCCAGGTGTGGTTGTGAATACCTGTAATCCCAGCCCTTGGGAGGCTGAGGCAGGAGGACTGTTGAGAATTCAAGGCAGCCTGGGCAACACAGTGAGACCATCTCAAGAAGAAAAAAGAAAAAATTAAAATTGTTTTTCATGTGTTATCAGAAGTGACATACTCAAAATTACTTATTAAAATTAGAAGGTAAAATACTTTGACTGAAGAAATGCTCAAAATTCAATCAAATGCAGGCTGAAGGTATAGAACCTGCTTAGCATCCCAACACTTCAAAAAAATCGAATGTAAGTGCTTTTCTGAAATTTTAATTTTTATTGTACTTGGGTCACAGGTGTGCACTACCATGCCCAGCTGTTATTAATATTTTTGGAAAAAAATATTTACAAGATAGCAACCAATGCCCCACTAGTTGCCTATAAAAAGGATTATAAACTAGGCAGTGCCATCTATTCAGGAGGCTGAGACAGGAGGATCTCTTCAGCCCAAGAAGAGACTATTCTGGGAAATTTATAGAGACCCTGTCTCAAAAACAATAACAAAAAAAAATGGCTACCATGCTGCCCACGTCACGGGAAGACCTCCATACACGGAAATGTAACCGTCCCATGAAGTACTACTGTCAGGTGTCTCTAGGTTCAATGCCATGCTAACATGTCAGAGTCCTGCCCAGTAACCGCTACCCCAGCCCTTGCGACACAGGAGCGTTGAGTTGTAAGACAGCGGCCCCTTTGTGCACAGGCTATGCAAGCCACCACTCCCAGTGGTGCCTGAACCGCAGGAGTGAGGACTAAGCCCTGCAATGGACGTGTTTTCCTACATATACCTGTGTACACGTGTGATGACATTCTAAAAAAAAAGCAGGAATAGTTGAACATTAATGTAGAATTTAGATAGTGGGTAGATGGATCTTGTTAAATTCTTTCAATTCTGCTGTGTGTTTGAAATCTTTCATGATAAAAACCTAAAAATAATCAACATGTATTATAATAGTCTACTTTGACCCAGGCCTTTGATATAAGTTGAGAAGCAGAGATTGTACTTCTTAAATAGAGTTGAGTACCAGGCACTGAATTTTAGAGATCACTATTGTATTGCAAATAAGTACAAGTCTCAGTGTACAGTTTCAAAAAATAGCCAAACAGGTCATAGTAGAGATTATCTATGAGCAACAATTCTTCCTCACTTGTGAAAGCTCTTGCTTTATTCATTGGTGGTAATTTTGAGATTTTATTCTTTTTCTCAATTAGTGGAAAATGGATATTTGGCTTGTTGAGGAAGGTGGAAATGAATGAGGTATAGGAAAGATAAAAAATAAATTAAAAAAAATTACTGTGCTTCTTTTCAAGCTTGTCTGGAATACGGCCAGGAGTGCTCACACAGCGTGATTTTACCTGTTTGCCTATTGCAGAAACTCACTGGCAATAAAAAGTGGCAGTCAATGCTGGAAAGTGTTGTAAGGCAAAAGGAAAACCTGTAATTTGCTTGCAGCAAGCTATAACACATGAAGCATACATGCATAGCCTACATCCTGTAAGGAAAAGCTGAAAAAGCCCTTATTTAGGATGTTAGGCACTAAAAATATCTGTATCTACTGAGGAATTTAATATTCCTATGTATATTGAGGAATTTAAATAGACACATGTACACACAACACACACACAGGAACACATACAAACACAGGTGCACATGCATGCACACACACACACACATGCCCAAGACAGAATATCTGATCAAGAAATATCTGAAGAGATATTTATGATATCTGAAGAGATATTTATGATATAAGAGATATCTGAAGAGAACAATTTATGAAACTATAATTAAAAAGAAGTATGTTTATTCTTTTTCCAAAATTTTGTGTTTTGAGATATCATATGCAAATCAATAAACCATTTTAATTATTTTTGTGTATGGCATTCAGTATGGTTCATTGGTAAATTTAGAACTTCTCAACTTATTCATTTTATTATATCTTCGAGTCAAGATCCGCAAAATAAACATACCTGTATTTATAGTTCTCCAAATATAAATCCACATACACAGAAGCATTTTATTTTTAAGTGTCCTACTGTCTTTTTCTTTTTTTTCCTTTTTTTTTAATTTTAAAGAGAGTAGAACAAAACGAAACACAACACAACAAAACAAAGCAAAACAAAACAGAATAAAGTCAAACACAATATAGCATTTCAGAACAAAACACTGCAAGCAATATAGGCCTTCAAAACATAACAACAGGAGATTAACAATGGTTACCCTAGTGTCTCTTGCCTTCTTTGAAGTGGTTGTTCATACTTTGTTTGGTTTGAGTTTACTGTCTGTAAATGTATGAACAACCTACTGTCTTTTTCTTGCTTGACTGTTAAGGATGATTGTGTATTTTCTCATGAGTCTGATCTAATTCATTACCAAAATATATGGTATTTACTTGCAACACTTTGTTGAGATGCTTTCCTGTGAATTGATGCTACTCTTTCAAGTCAGAATTCCAACAGTTCTTTCATGAATCACTTCAATAATTCTATTATTGACTAATTAATTTAATTGTATTGTGGCATCAACTATTACACTATGGGCTTACAACATTTTAAAGTAAAGATCTTTCATTATACTAGATATAGAAAACACTGGGATAATAAAGTCATTTTATTTTATTATCCCAGTGTTTTCTATAATATCTAGTATAATGAAAGGTCTTCACTTTTTCCAGATCAATTTGGATGCAACATCTCAAATTTTTTCAGGTCATTCCCCCATCATTTATTGATAAATCATTTCTTGTAGTGCTCATCAATTTATGTCATGCCATTAGAAATAACTGCTTTTATGTGCTGTATGTACTCTACTATAACACAAAGTTCCAAGTAAAATCTAGGTACTAGTTATCACAACACACACCCAGAATTCTAAGAATATTATTTTAAAACAAATAATTTTCTATTAAATACACCTTGTATATTAAGAAAAGATCAATTTAGTCCTCGAAAAAAGGTCCAACTCAGAGTCTTTGCTTTGGCATTCATGGAAATTTGTATGTTATTCCTCCAGATACTCATGTAGGTTACATTTCCATTTTTTCCATGTCTTTGCTTAAATATCTGTAAACATATCTATGTTATCTAAATACATTCTCTTCTTCATTAATTTACTTTGTAGTTCTTATATTTGTCTAACATTATTATACATATTAATTTAATTTTATGCCATCAGGCTTTCTATACAACATAAGCTCCATGAGGGAAAAGGTGCTTCCTACACCTACAATAGTATTGGTTACATAATCATTGTTAATATGTTTAATTAGCACCTGATTGCATGTTGATGGTCTCATCATACTTGGTTCCATCATGCATCCTAGAGTGATTTTAGCTCATGTCGAATCAAGACAGCATAAATTTATGAAGTCAATTATTAATGGAAACTATGAAAAGGTGCCTTATGATACTTTCCAGATATGTTGGAAAAAACAACATGGAAAGAATACATTTCTTATTGAAAATTGCTATGGTTTTATCCAAAATAACCCCCAAAATGCTCATGGGTTCAGTGGTAGGGCTTTTGAAAAAGGAATTGGATCATGGCAAACACAAAACTCATCAGTGGATTAGTTTATTAATGAATTCATAGATGAATGTGTTGTTAAGAAGCAGAGCTTGGTTGGAGAAAGAAGGGCAATGGAGATATGACCTAAAATGGCATATTTTTGGACCCAGCATTTTTTTTAACTTTCCTGGCACTTTCATTCTCTCTTTTTGTTTCTGGCTGCCAAGAGTTGAGGAGTTTTCCTCTGCCATCCTCTTCCATTGTGACGTTTCTGTCCTGGAGCCAGCTAACCATGGACTGAAAGCTCAGTATCTCTGAGGAAAAACAGAGACTTCCTCCTTTAAATTGTACATACAAAAAAAAAATAAGTAAATACATACCAGGCACTTTGTCCCATAATGGAAAGACTGCTAATACAGGAACTAAACCCTAAATTCTTTTTAAAGTTAATAAAATCTCCAAAAATATTTAAATTGAAATTGTCCTGTGGCTGTTGATGAGAGTTTAAGCAATAATTAGGTTGGAAAAATTTCCACTCACCAGAGATTTTGGAAGGTAAAATGATAGAAAAATTTAAGGTAAAGTGTCAAAAGTACAGAATTCAGAAAATTCTGATTGCATGAAGAGAAAATGTAAGAAGAAAGGGCTGGGTGGCCCTCAGTGATAATGGTCAGATTTCTCCCCTATCCTGAGATATTTTTTTATACAAAATATCTTGAGCCCGAATTATACATTTTGGCAAGGCAACAGCATTCAAATAAAGAGACTATTAAGGGTTTAACCAAATCAGGCACACACTGACTATACTCTAAGACACCTTAAATCATTAGAACAATCTCCCACCTGAACATACACACCACTCCAGAAGCTCAGAAAGAAGCGGGTTTAGTCCAGTTTTATCTAAATGAGCAGGTTGAGGTTGCTTTCAGGAAGAGTGGACTGGCAAATTCAATCAGGAATTTGGACAACACGCTAAACAGCAGATTGGAGAAAAAAGTCAGTACGTAAAATGAACACTGAGTATATGAGATAGGAATAATTTGGTTGGAATTGGCAGTTAAGGGCACCTTGCCTATCAGCCAACACTCTGGAAAAGACACAGTGCAGATTGTGTGGCTAGGAGCCCAGGTGTAATGACTGTTTCAGACCTTCTATAATAAGCTTCAATTAACCTCTTGGGATAGAATATAAACTCTAAATTGTGTGTTAGTATTGGTAAAGAACACAATAAAAGAAAAGCACACTTGGTAAAAATCCATAGTAACATGAAACAGGTACTGAATTTGTGGCCATTTTTCACATTTCTCACCTTAGCACACTCATTTCTGAGAGTTTATTAATAACATAACCCGAATTTTTTTCTCACACCATGTGTATGAAAGTGTATCAGTGGAAGATAAGTTAATAGTACATATTTTTGTAGAGTCTCAAAGACTATTACTTTTGAAAAAACTGATTATTCGAATAATATTTAGGAAACGCTACTCAGAAATTGATAGAAATGTACAGAGAGAAAAAGTACATCTTTTCCTTCAGTATTAGAATAATGATAAATGTTTTAGATAATGAAATATTTCTTTTGAAGAGTAATTAGAAGATAGATAAACAGGAAGTAGGAAGGTGATCATATAACTCACCAAGTGATCTATTCTGTAGTTTCTAAAATAGGTTGAAGTCAATAATTGTTTCATTTATACTACATTTCATTTGTTTATTGCAAAGATATATTTACTGTTATTTGTTTATTCTTTGTAACAGAGAATTCTTTTGTGTTTATGATGTTTACTCTGTGTAATATTTTGGCCATTCTAATGAAATCACAGTATATTAAAAATAATTATATTAATAAGATACATAGTATATTAATCATTGTCATTCTCTTATTTTGTTATGAATTTTTAAATTTTTACATCAATATAAGCTTTTTTATATTTTCTTTTTAAATATCTACTTATATAACATGAAAATAAAAAAACTGAAAAATTCCAACTGCTGTGTAATTACTATACTATGTTGAATTTTTTTTTTTAAATTTCTGACTTTCAGGTAAAATGTAGCTGATAACATTCATGATTTATATTAACTTTTTTTACTACATTGTGAGGGTTAAAAATATGAATAAATTTGCTGAGCATTTAGCTCAGTGACCTAAGTGCCTGCCTGGCAAATAAAAGGGCATGAGTTTGATCCCCAGTACAAAAAAAAATGAATAAATTTTACAAACACTAAATATAAATAATCATCAAATTTAAAAAATATTAGATGAGTCTAGTCAGCAAGTTATCAATACAATCTAACATACAAAAAGTATGATAAGAAGTGTCAACCTGAGACAATATTTCCATTTCAACAAATTAGTTTAATATGAATACCACTAAGTTTTGTATAAAAGACCACACAATACTGTAAACTCACATGCAATACTAAAATACGATTTTAAAAATGTAGAATATAGGAATAATAAAAGAAACATAAATCTTGATAATTATCTCACTGTCAACCTGATTGCACAGGTTCCCTAACTAAACACCAGGAAGTTCACTTTCTCTTTGCATATGGAAATAAATGTAATCACTTACCCAAATATGGCAAATTAATGGTCACTTTTGGCACAGTTGAGGAAGAGAAATAAATGATGCCATAATTTGAAAAAACACTGTAAACATTAATTCCAAAAATCATACTTAAATAATGTGATAACATCAAAACTAAAAGATAACATGCTACAGGAATTATAGACTGTAAGCAAAATTCAAAAAAATGGGTAAAATGCCATAAACCAAAGTGTTATCAGAAATTATAAAGATAAAAACTGGATAAAATGTCAAACCAATTTCTAAAAAGAGTTTGAGAATATCAAGAATTAGTAGTCATGAACATATACTATAGTTGTTAGCTTATTGTATCACAGGGTAAATTAAATATGAGCATTTAATCCAAAAACAGGGAAACTGCTCAGTTTTTGGTGTCCAAAATCAGAGTAGTGGTTGCCCATTTAGGGTATGAGTTTTTGGAAGAGTAGAGAGGTTAAAAGGGTATAAAGACATATTTAGTTGTGACAGGATCTTGTTTTAGAGTGATGGTTTTATGGGGCATACATATGTGAAAATTTATCAAATTACTCACTTTAAATTTTCTCCTTTTATTATAAATGAATTATATTTAAGCAAAGTAAAATTTTAGATATGAGTTGAAATTCAGTAATCTGTCTTGAAAACATTGAAAACAAACAGAAAGACAAACACAAACGTAGGGCAGGGTAGGAGAAAGGAGGGAAATTTGCATTAATCATAATGGTATTTGGGATAATGGAAATATTCCATATTTTAATTTGGTTTCTCAAGCCTTTATATGTGAAATCACCAAAGTGTACTTTCAAGATTTTTATATTTATAAGAGTAAATTATGTAACAAGAAGCAAAGCACAAATGAGAAGTTCATACAAAATATTTTAGAGAATTTGTGAAACTACAGTTTTCATGAACTATTTGTGGAAGTGTAAAAATGATATTATTAAATGATGTTGTAGGTGTCTAATAACAATCAAATTCAATCATTCCAATCCCAGTTACATACCTGACCAAAACACTCTGATGTATGCATGGGGAATAATACTCATCACAGGATGCTCAAGGCTCAAAGAAATTTAGATGCTTATTAATTATGAAGTAGTTAAATATGCTATGGTACATTCTTAAATAGCATACTGCTCCACAATGAAAATGACTGAATAGAGCTTCTTGCAAAATAGGATGAAATTCATGAATGTAATAATGCCTGAAAGAACAAAGGCAGAACATTATGTGATCCAATGCATGTAGTGCTTGAAATCACTAATGTTGTCTTTCTTAATCTATTCTTGGTGTATAGATGCGTGCACTTTGAAAGAATTTCTTATCCTGCACATTGCTGATTTGTGCAACTTTCTAAACATACGTTAGATTCATTTTACTTTTTATTTTTAAAAATTTTGAATTTGTTCTGTAATTTACTATGTTACACCCACAATAAGTTTAGTTAGTCTCATAATGCAATTAAGAAATTGAATTAAGTTGAATTATATTTGACAATAATGTATACCAAAATAAATTTCTACACATACTTTGATTTGACAGTATTTTAGAAAGGACAGTATTATTTTAATGGAAATTGATCTCCTTTGTTTCACATATGATAAGGGCAGACGATGTTTCGGGGCGATCAGTTGCAAACCAGGCTGGATTAACTCCTGCCTTCACTTGAACACTTTCTCCAATTCACTGCATCCGGATCAACTTTCTGTAGGCTGGTAGAAAATTAAAAATTTTTAGTAAACAAATTCCATCTTTACTGGTATTTTAAATGGATAGGTACAGAAATAAACCAGCATTTCATTTAGGATTAATACTTCACACGTTTTGGGTTTAAACATATTCAGAAGGAACCATGGCAATTACATCTCCATTCATTAGTTACTAAGCTTTCTTCTAGTTTTCTGCAAATTATTTCTTGGAATCATTATACTCACTTTGTAAAAATTTGTACAATTTAAAAATAATTTTCCTTAAATTATTTGCATAGTCTGGGTAGAAATTAATAAATAGGTAAATAAATTAATAATCTTATGTTTCAAAAAACTATATGTATCCACAAAAACTGAATGACCACTATAGAAGTTTGGGACACAGGGTAAACAAATCAAACACTGTATTTAATCCCTCAAGAATTTACACTGTAGTAGCCAAATAGAGCATTCATCCCTTAATCATAAATACATGCACATACACAAACACAGACACACACACAGACATACACATGCGAAGTGGAAATGTTATAGAAAATGATTTGATTGCTATAAGATAGGCAAAAAAACTCTAACTTAAAAAGCTATAAAAATAGCAATTTACATTCTGAAATTTCTTATTCTGTCTTATGTATGGATATTAACTTTATTTTTTCACATGATACTGTATAAAATAAATTTAAGAGGACTCTCTTTAACCCAATTTTTCAAAGTCAGCAACATTGTTAACACTGATTGAAAGTTAGAATATAAATAATTTTCAAAATAAGCCTGACAGTTGTAAAATTTCTTGAAAATCAATATCATTTTAAAGATGATTTCAGTTAGCATTATTAATGTTACGTCTTTGCTGCCAGGACTGAATTACTTCATGATATATGAAATTTAATTTATGCGCTGCATAATTTGTGCCTTATATTTTAATTAAGGCAGAAAATATTTGCTGTTTTATTAATCAAATCATGTCAAGACACATTATTAACTAATGAGAGAATACCTCAGTTACTTTCAAATAAGTGTTATAGAAATTTACAGTTACATTTAAATCAAAGTTTTGTGTATTTAAATGCATTCTTATTTCAGTTCAATTTTTTTCCTCAAATGACAAATCACTCTATCATTTGGTTTTTACCAATTTGAGTGATAAAAATGATGCCAACTTTGGCTTCAAATGAATATTTTGGGAATGTGTGTGAAACATTTCTTTCCTTTCATATATCATTTTCTGAGTGGTGTGTGTATATGTGTGTGTGTGTATGTGTGTTACACTGAATTACAGAACTAACAAAAAGTTTTATTCATGACTTTTATACTTCTTTTCTACTGCTATGTTATGCTCCTCTGCCCTTTAGTTTTTTTCCTAAGGAACAGTTGCCAAAGAAATCTAATAATGCATAGCTGTGGCCAAGGGTGCTACTGGGAAAATACCTAATTCATTTTGTCTGTGCATCTCTCTCTGTCTGTCTCTCTTTCTGTCTGTCTGTCTGTCTCTGTCTCTGTCTCTCTTTCTGTCCTCCTGTCCTCTTCTCTCCTCTTCATCCTCCTCCTGAATTCACACATATCTTAACAAGAACATCACTAAAAAATTATTTTTCCTTCGTTATTTAGTCTTCCTCCTGGTATTTTCAATTCTATTTTCTTTCTGTTCTTAGATGTATAATATAGCCTATTCTAGCCTGTTTTTGTTTTATAACCACTGAAACACATTACATTTATTTTCATACTATTGGATTATGATCCTGTGCTTTTCAAAAAATAATTGATATCAAGGCAATCACTCAGCTGTTAGTTGAACCAAAATAATTGCTTGACGCTATGAAAATAATAATGGCGGTGGAACTGTTTTCTTTTAAGACAAAGACCTCATTTTAAAAATTTTTGTGTCATAATGCCTAGCATAGCATCAAACACAGAATATACAGTCATTAAGCATCTAATCTTTAACTACTTCATATTTAATATAATTTTTAAATAACTCTCTGAAGTTTTTTAGTATGGGTGCTTTTTTCATGCTTCTTATCCTCATTAAATGGATGAGGCACACAAAAACATGGCACTTGTCTACAACTATATAGCTTATAACTATGTTTTGAAAGAGATAGTTGCAAGTGGCATTATGTAGGATGCTACTGTAGTTTAAAACTTTGAGAAAAATCCACCTTCAATTACAGTAGTAATAACTCAATTAAGATTGACTGACTACTGTCATGATTTTTCTGGTATCATCCAGAATAAATTATGAATAGTTTATATGTTATGTATTTTTAAATAATTTTATCAATGCCAAAATATATTTTATGTTATTTTAAGTGATAGGATATAGATGGAAGAAAAACACATCCACCAGTTTCTTAACTGTCAAAACAGTTCTCAAGTTGTGTTTTATGAACACAAAATATTAACAGATTGCTTAAATATAGACATTTACTTAAGTCTACATAAGAAAGCAGGTAAGCAAAACTTCAGACTTTATAAATAAGGGTTAATATACATATGACTTCATAAGGTAGATATAATAGGGTACAACATTTTCTAAATTATTTGATTGTATCTTTCCTCAGTAATCATGTTGTACTGAGTATGATTCGATTCATCTAGATGGCAAATAATTTTTTTCTATGATCATTCCTCTTCTTTCTCAAACCAAAAAAAAAAAAAGTGTTCATCCTCTGTTAATGTTTTCTTTTTTCACAAAATAGAAAAACTAGCTTTCATTTTACAGTTCTTTTTAAATCAGAAAGTGGTGATACGTTTAATTATAATTACACACCCCATATTGAAAGTGAAACATTCTCTCAAGACAAAATCTAAACCTCAAATGGAAGGGCAAGATGGTTATCACCATGCTCCCCCTGCAGCCCTGCTCTTCTGTACATTCATGCAGCATGGACCATATGACTGCACATCTAGATGCTTTGCGACATGTTTTATGTGCATAGTTGTCAAATATATAGTGGAATCAGCCAAAGAAATTAAGATGATATTGAAATAGAAACTTTTTTTATTAAAACATGTTTGCAATTCACACAGTCTATAATCATCTTGAAGAGTGTTTACACACACATATTATAACTTGTTTCTTTTTTTCACTTCCCTTATTCTTCTTCGCTCCCCTTCACCAGTACTTGGGTTCTCCTATCCTCTTTTTCATACTTTTTGATATTGTCTTAGCTCAAGTTATGACATATGTTTTGATTAATTGGAGTTAGTAGGCTCCTGTCCAGGGTGTATCTCCTATTTTTATTTCCCCTTCTCCTCCTCCTTACGCCTTGCTCTTTCTTCTTTAGACCACTTCCATATTGCAAGACATCTGTCCATTTGTTCCTTTTTATTCATCCTTTATCGTTTTCTTTATTTGTACTTTGTCTCACTCAAAGAGGGATACCATATGATATTTAAACTTGTGTGTCTGGTTTGTTTCACTCAAAATTGTATTTCCAGGTGCATTCATTTTCTCAGAAATGTCCCAAATGTGTCATTCTTCAAATAGTATTCCATTATATATAGATGCCACATTTTCTTTACCCAATTGTCTGTTGAAGGGTATACAGTCTGCTTCCAGAGTTCAGGTATTAGGAGTTCTGCTGCTATAAATATTGGTATGGTATGTAGTATGATGACTTTAACTCTTTGAGGAAGATACCTAGCAGGGGGATTGCTGGATCATATGGAATTTCCAATTTCAGTTCTTTGAGAAATCTCCATACTGATTTCCATAATAGTTGCACTAATTTGCATTTTCACTAACAATGCAGGAGGGCTCCTTTAACACCACAGTCATGCCAACATTTGTTATTGCTTGATTTCTTAATGATTGTCATTCTTCCTGGAGTAAGATGGAATCTTGGCATTGCTTTGATTTGCATTTTGGTAATGGCCAGAGATGTCAAATATTTATTCATATATTTGTTGAACATTTGTATTTCTTCCTCTGTGAAGTTTTTGTTGATTTCTTTGTCCATTTCTTGATTAGGTATCTAATTTTAGGTGGTTCAATTTTTTTTTATTTCTTGTGTACTCTAGATAATAGTCCTCTGTCTGAGGAGTAACTGGATAAAAGTTTTTCCCACTCAGTAAGTTGTCTCTTTACTGATGTTTTGCTGTATAGAAGCATTTTAGTCTTTTATACCTCATTTGTTGATTCTCCCTATTTCTTGTGCGACCGAGGGTCTGCTTGGATAATCTTTTCCTATTCCTATGTCTTTAAGTGTTTTATCTATCTTATCTTCCAGAAGGTTTAACATTTCTGTTTTAATGTTTAGATCTTTGATCCATCTTGATATTTGTTTAGTATACAGTGAGAGATAAGGGTCCAGTATCATTCTTCTGCAAACAGATAACCACTTTTCCCAATAGCACTTGTGAACAGGATATCTTTACTCCAACACATGTTTTTGGTCATGTCAAAAAATCAAACAGTTGACTATGTCTGTGGAGGTTTCTGTATCTTAAATTCTGTTCCTCCAATACAGGTGTCTGTTAGTGTTTTAGTACCCATGCCATTTTTATCACTATTGTTTTGTAGTATAGCTTGAACTCAGGTATTACTATTCCACTTGCTTTGCTTTTATTGTCCAGACCTACTCTTGCTATTCTGGTCTCTTTTGGCTTCATATGAATTTAAAGATTGCTTTCTATAGATCTGTAAAGCATGCTGTTGCTGTTTTGACTGGAATTGCACTGAATCTGTGTAACAGTTTTGGAAGTATAGTCCTATTTCCTACCCAGGATGAGGGAAAATCTTTCAATTTTCTGATGTCTTCTTCAATCCCCTTCTTCATAATATTGTACTTTTCTTTGTAGAAGTCTTTTATTTCCTTAGGCTAATTCCTAAATATTTCATTTTTCTTGGAGGTACTATGAATGGTATTGTTTTCATAATTTCCTTCTCATTCTGTTCATTATTGGTGTACACAAATGCTAATGATTTTTGTGCATTAACCTTGTATCCTGCTGATTTACTGAAGTTGATTATTAATTCTAAGACTTTTTTGGTGGAATTTTTTAGGTTTTCTGTGTAGAGTATCATGTCTTCTGTAAATAATAATAATTTAAGTTCTTCCTTTCATATATGTATTCTTTTTTTTTTCTCTTATCAAATTGCTCTGGCTAATGTTTCAAGTACTATGCTGAACAGAAGAGATGATATGGGATATCCTTGTCTTGTTCCTAAATTTAGAGGGGCTGTTTTAACTTTTTCCCATTTAGTATGATGCAAGCTACTGCTTTTTCATAAGAATCCTTTATCATATTCAGGTATGATCCTTCTGTACCTATTTTCCTGAGGATTTTTATCATTAAAGGGTCTTGGTTTTTGTCAAGTCTTTTCTGCATCTAATGACATGATCAAGTGGTTATTGACCTTGCTCCTGTTTATACAAAATATTACATTTACTGACTTTCATATGTTGAACCACTCTAGCATCTTTGGGATGAAACCTACTTTTTTAAGATATTCCAAACACCCAACCCTTTCCTACAATGGTGTCCCTGTAAGCATCTGCTTTACACAACTGTGTCCTGGGGTGCTTGCACTGCAGTTGCATCATAATTGTTGGCTCTGGAGGGCCACTTGGGAAGCAGTATCTTATGTTCTTACTGCTATCTCGAACTGCATGAGATTCTCCTGGTCAAGATGCATGCATGTCCTTGTTTCTTCATGAGCAAAAAAAGTTGTTTTTTTACACTTTGCCTTCCTTCCAGAAGTTACCTAGCCACTGTTCAGGGTGCCATGCAGTCTCTAATGCAGCAAAGTCTACTTCGTCTGTATCACTGAATTCCATTTTCTTTCTGAGTGTTACCTCATGCTACTTGTGTTCACTTCATTCATTTTGGTTCCTCTCCAAGCTGTTGTTTTCAAGACTCTAGATACTTTGTCCTGGAAAATCTGAGTTGCTGGCTGTCACTGCTTCATCATTTTTCTTGCACCCAGCAACACTTCTAAATCAGAATTTTCCTTTCCAGAATTAAATCTTAAAGTTAATGACTAAATGTTTTCTCCTTGTGAAAATGAAATTTATTCCTATCAAAGCAAGTAGGAGAGCTACGTTAGGGGCATGAGGGCATTATCTTGAAATATATTTAAACCTTGCACTATTAATTATCTCCCATTTGTCTAATCCTTGATAAACCTGTGCTCAATTTCTTTTTTTTTTTTTTTTTTTTTTGTACTGGGAATCAAACTCATGACCTCAAGCTTGCCAGGCAGGTGCCTACACCACTGAGCTAAATCCCTGGCTCAATTTCTTAAATACAATTTCCTCCTTTACATATGTTTGTGTCATATAAAATAAATGTGCTTTCTCCACTTTTATTAAAATATAGCAAGTACTCCTTTGATAAAATAATTCTCCAATAATTATGCAAATTATCTTTTCCTATACTTCTTGCATTAGATTTTTAGGTCTACAGGTGGTTGTGGGTCAAGTAACAAAAGATCTATTTTGCTTACACAATGATTCTCTCTTGTCTTTGATTTTATTTTTAATTACAACTTTATTTAGTTTTTTATTTTCCTTAAAGATTGGTGAATTAAGCACCATAAATCTCCATCAAATGGTTGCCTCTAAAAGGTATCATTGGGTAACAAAAATAGTAGTAAGGGATGAATTCTGTAGATTTGAATACTCCTTGAAAGATAATTTGCTGTTTTTTTAAATCTACCTTTTTAATTTAAAGAGCCACTATTAATCATCTAGCAAACAACAGCTTCTGACAACTTAATAAAAAATTCCCAATACTCATTATTAAATCACTGTCTTCCTTTTTTACACTGTGACATTTTCATGAGATAGCTAAAATTTCATGAATATTTGAAGTTCTTACAATTATCTTAATTATGATGCACTTATGAGTGATCCTTTTATATGCTCGTCATCTGATTCTATAACAGCTAGGCATTTTCTAGCCTTCTCCACTGCAAATTTCTCTACTGTTACTGCATGAATTTTTTTTATTTGTTTCCATAAATTTTTCCAACCCACTCACAGGTACACAAAAGCCTAACAAAAGATTTCCTGTAGATCATTTGTACATTTAATCCTCTACACTGAAGTTATTTCTATTTCTGTCTTCCAAGTAAAGTTTGAGACAAGTGATTCTGTACATCATATTGTATTCTGTTTAACGTAATTTTTCTTTTGTGAAAATTTGAGTCACATGTTACCAAGTCAGTTTGCTGAAAAGCTGATAACTAAATTCAGTCCCATGGACTATTAGCCAACCACACTTCTGTGATGAAACTTTCATAAAACTATGGATGCCAAGGTGTTCGTATGCTTCTCTCATTTGCATTTTTATATGCATCAGTACGTGTCTATGAGGAATATGTTTGATATTGTTAGCCTTGATCCTAGGTATCTTTTGACTGATTTTTATCGTATACTTCTCAAGTAATAAAACTTTCCTGCAAGCATAACAGCTATACTGAGTTCTTTAAATCATTCTAGTGAATAGTGGAACCTGAAGTTGGTTTTAGGAATTTTACCAAAATTGCAACAGTTATCAAAAGCAACATTAATCTTATACAGGCTTCACTTTCTAATTTTAGTCTTGGCTAACTCTTATAGTATGTAAGGAATTCTCCATTTTACTTTGTTGCACTCTTCCCTTTAAAAGGAAGCTAAGCTATAGTTCAAAGGAAACTAAGTTGCAGATACATAGGAAAGTTCTGATGTTCTGTTGCATAGTAGGGTGACTACTACTAATAATAACATTTTATACGTATTTCTATATATCTAATATTTCTATGTTTTTTAAAAAAGCTGAAAGAAAGAATTATAAATCTTTTTACTATATACTGGTAAATTTTCACAGAGATAGACTTACTTTGCTTAGGGTATTGCAGAATATGCACATCCCTCAAAATATCTCATAATACCTCTTAAATATATACAAAAATAAAACAAGGTTAAATGAATATTACTGATCAATCTTGACTCACTACTTATCTGTTTATTTTTCCTGGTCTAATATATGACTTTTTTGTAGAACATACCAACAAAACATATATATGGCATTTGGAAATTGTATGAGAATGTCTTGCTGAGGAATAAAGATGAAATTGAGAGATGGATTAGTTGGTTGACAAGCTACGTTAGAAGAAAGTGAGGAAATTGTACTAAAGAAACTGAAATTTCTTGAGAATAAATGTTTTCTTCAGTACAAAAAATGAAATGAATTTGAAATTCTTAAAACAGCATGTTATAGACAATCTGTCTCACAGAAAAAGAAGTAAACTATTTCACTTTAAACATTTTTCATATATATGGAAAACATGAGTTAAAGACATACTGGGATGTATTGCTAGAGAGAACTTGTCCAGGGCTTTAGAAGAAAGCACACAGATAATTACCTATTCCAAATTTTAAACTACAGAAGTCCAATTTGGATAGCTACCATTTTGTGACATCTCTTGTTCTTCCCTCTAGTAAAACAGAGCATCACAAGATTTTAGATTTGTTACTTGCTTTTCATGCTGAAGGCTTGTTTTAAGTTTAAATGTACTTGAAGTAAAATCATATTCAGTCACTAAATTCCTATTCTTCCTTTTTTTCTCCTAAAGAATATAAAATAAACCTGAAAATAAATGAGCTTATTGTGCTTTTCCATTTAAAATAAAGAGCAATTACTGCTTAAGCATAAGTTAGTTTTTCCATTTAAGTCATTTGCTTTAGTGCTTTTCTGTATTTTTCCTGGAGTTGTGGTATATGAATTTTTCTAAATTCTTCAGTTCTAAGTCAACTCCTGCTTAAATTATTAAAAAGGTCCAAATTATACCTGTAAAACATTCCCCCCAAAACAGAGCTCACATGCTTGACATTGACACCCTAGTTTCTGATATCAGAAATTAGTATACAATGATCAGCGTCTGGGCCGGGGATTTAGCTCAGTAGCACAGTGACTCCTGGGCAAGCATAAGGTCATGAGTGTGATTCCCAGTCCACAAAAATAAATAAATAAATAAATAAATAAATAAATAAATAAATAAAATAAGGCGTTTGGTTGTGGGATTCAATACATGAAAATAATTTTAAAGCATAAAGTACTATAAGTAGAGATACACTGAGTGATAATATGAAAAACTATTCCTTGATCTTTTTATTGTAAAGAAATAAAAATCAATTGTCCTAGACATCTTCTGCTATCATTAATTAATATTACTTGATAAATATTTAGCAAAAATCTCCTAGTAGCTATAATGAAAAGTTTACAAATTGTGTTAGCTATTGTCTCTCTTCTTAATGAAAATTTAATATTACTAAGATTAGATCAATTCATAAAATTTATAAGTAATTATGATGCTGAATATTATACATAGATATTTCTGTAGAGCAGACATATTTAAAATAATTTGCAGTATTTAATTTGATTACTGTGGCAAGTCTAGGTATTATTATTATCCACAGGTTAGAGATGAATCTCTTGAAGTAGAAAGATGTTAATTTTTTCAAGGTTTCACAGTTGACAGGTGGCAGACCGAGATTTGAACCACACCACTCTGGCACTGAACTTTATTCATTACTTGGAAGATTAAAATCATGGACAATGAAAAGGATAAACAAAACATAAAAGCATGAATTAAGTGCCATGAAAATCTAAAATTGAGTGTTGACTCCACTGTTTATTTACTGTGAGTCAAAACCTGACTACTTCTTACTTTTCTCATTCACAAAATCATTTAACAGTGAATATTTCCTGAATACTAACCGGCACTGCTCTAAGAAATTTATGCTTATTTGATCACAACTCATATTGTATTAGGCAATGAAATAAAACCTGTGATTTTGTATAAAGGAAACTGAGACCCTGACAGTAATTTGTTATAAATCATATAGTATATGCACAAGCAAGATAACAACCCCCAATACTGTACCTCTATATTATAATTACTATATCATAATGTCCAAAATCTAAGTAATACATAGATTCTCAAAACAGTGGCAGTTATTATCTTTACTACCATTTTATATCGCATGGTACATGATTTTGGGTTCATATATATATATAAATTTGGAATACTCATATGAGTAGAACAACTTGCATGGGAAAGTAAAACATGAGTCATTCCTACTTCTACCCATGATTCAATTACTTTGTTATGCAAAGTTTTTTTTTCTTAATAATTTAAAAGACTAAAAGTTTCAAATCCATCCTAGCTCCACACCATGGTACCATAGGCATATGCTGAGGAGCCTCTGAACTCCATATTGCAAGTTTCAGATAGTAAAGAGGTTTCTTAGATTTTGCTCATAAGAGATTGTGAGAGAATTATGGTGTTACTTGGTCATATTGGTAGATTCACTATGGTCTAATTTATGTTTCTCGAGATGGAGGTAGTAAGTCGTGTCCAGACAATTTTCAAGAGTGGGTGGCCTTGGCATAATGAAATAATTAGAAAGGCATTTTTTTGAAAAAATATTTTATTCTAAAGCTTCTCTTTGAATGGAAAAAAATGGATTACGATATCATATGTTTTAAATCATCAGTGTACACTGTATTTGTGTGGGTTGATTTAAATGTGTATCTGGTGTTCTACAGAAAAATAATTTGCTTTAATTATGAGACGCTTACTTTTGGAAATCCAAAGTGTTCTTTAAGAAACCTGACTTAGGACACTACTGTATGATAAACCCAGGCCACGTATAGAGACTACGTGTAAATGCTCTGCTTGACAGACAACCATGAATGTTAAAACCAGGCCTCTGAATATGATCAAATGACTGTTTTTACTAAAACATTTGCTGTGTATTAATACATAAAAAAGATTTATATGAGTTCACTTGTTTTATACCTATATAGTTGGCATAGATATCCAAACAGCAGGTAAGATGATTAACCATTAAAAATAACAAGCTTGGTGAGTTCCACCAATATAGTTCCAGAATAAAAAAAAAATCAGAAGACTTAAATTAGGTACTGGTTTAAAATGTGATATTTTACAGAAATCACCTAGTATTAACTTTAAAAAGACACATTATATTTTTATGCCTTCTTAAACATTTCCACTTCTAAAACACTTACAAATATTATTTGAGAGATTAAACAAATGGTGTATTCTTACAGTTAGAATAAAGACATCCATCTTTCGATACACTACATTAGAAGTATTAAACATAAAATACTGAGATCAGTGTCTTTCATACATAAAATTGTGTCCACTTAGAAAATTCGATTAATATGTTGAAGTAAGATGCTTACATTACTATTTACTGCTTAACAACTTTAATAATACAGTATTATAAACTTCAATTAGACTTTTAATTCTTAATCTTGTCTGATCACAATATTAATAAAATGATATTTCTAACACTATCTTTAAAGAAACACTATATTTTCCTGTTTAAGATATTAAGCAATCTTTTATTGATTATTTTCAGCATTCAGAGTTAAAAATTGTGTGGTTTACTTCTAGAGAATTATTGATCTTTTGAAAAGTCGAAACAAGTTGATACATTGCTCCCAAAATCAGTATAGACAAATACCAGTGCTGTGTTTATAGGCTAACTTAAGAGATGTCTGCATATATTGAGTGAATAATAGTTACAGAGTGTTAAAGTTTACTATTCTTCTCTGTTATAATAAATCAGAGAATTGTACTAGGAAACTACTTTCAATTGTGAAAGAAGGGAGACTATTTTCCATTGTCTCAAGTGAATGAGCACTATGCAAAAAGTCTCTGAATTTGAAGTTGTAGATATGATTACAAACCTTGTACTACTGATGGCTTCAGAAAAGGAACACAAACTCATTAAGCTTCAGTTGTCTCATTTACACAGATTATTAAAATAGTTAAGTCATCAAACACTATGTATATTAAGTGAAAAGACAATACTTGACATGTGACCCTCAGGAAAAACTTTTAAAAGAGAAGACAATTGTGACTTTCTTACAGTACAATATAATTTTAACCACAGATTAAAACTGTAAGAATATAATAACTGAAAAACCCATGCATTAATTAAAAATGATTCATATAAGAAATTTATTTAATGAGATAATTTCCTGTCCTAAATACTATTACTATTTATGTATATTATATGATTGTATATAATATATAAAAGATTGTATAATTTTTAAAATATATGTTAATCTTAGGTGTAATTTTTAGAACAAGCAATAATACTTCAGGAATCGCTGCTCTAATACTTATCACCTTGACAAGTTCACCAGTACTATATAAGTCTGTGATTCATACTGCATTCAGATATTCGTGATGCTCTTCATGTTTTTAATGATGGTATTCTGATTCTGTAGCATTCAAGTACTATCTAGGTTTAAGAGTGAAGTTCAATATTTATAAAAGCATTTTAATTCTGTTTTGAAAATGTTTTGACATTATGTTTCAACTCCCTGTGTGACTTCTTATTCTAATTTCTCAGTCTGTTTCACTTTATTCTAAATGTAACTGATGCGGTTATACTTTTTACCCAAATCATGAAACTGCAGTAGGCATTCATTTGTTCATCAAGGAATTGACAACTAAATGTAGCAGTACAGGATCCCTAGCCTTGGAAACAACGGGATTGATATTTTATTTAAAAATATATTCATAAATCAGATTAAATGAAATTATTATGACGAATTTCATATTAGTTCATGAAAACTTGACACCAACTGAATATATAAGAAGCAATGCCTTTCTTTTCTTTTTACTTTCTTATTTTCAACACTATCTGGGAGATACAACAGCACTCTTTATGACCTTATTAGTATTGAATTCATTATTTCTGTATTGCCAGTCTAGATTCTAATTTTTCCATAAATTATTAGAAACTACATGGAGACCCTGAAACCAGAGTTACTTTATTTGATGTGTAATGATCACACTAGTTTCTTCTAACTTGGTGATATTTCATTTTTAAAAAGAACTCAAATTTTTGGTTTCCTAAATTGCCTAAAGAAGCTGCAGTGGACTTCTGGAGGCGAGTGTAATGCACGACAGTATTCTGCTCCACTAGCTTCCCTCTGCTTCTAGACCTATTAACTACTCAAATCCCAGAAGGTACCGGAAGGTGAGGTACAGAGTGTGATCCTCAAAGTTTTCCTTCATGAGGTTTTATTTTTAATTGTTTATTCATACTGAACTCTTGGAACTATATATGGGAATGTATATTCAGAATATGAGTGTCTTAGATTCTTTCTCATCACTGGACACAATACTCGATACTCACAATTTAAAGGAGGAGAAGTTTATTTTGACTCGATGTTTTTGGCTGATGTTTTCAGTCCATGGTTGGCTGGATTCAAAGCAGAAGTAGCATGGTAGAGGAGCCAACTGGAGGAAAATTGTTGATAGAATGGTGGCCAAGAAGCAGAGAGAGAAGGGAGGAGCAAAGGAGAGATATATACACCTCCAGGTCATGGCTCCATTGATCTGCCTCTTTCCACCAGATCCCACTTCCTGACAGTGCATTTAGCTTTAACCTCATAAATTCACTCCTGAGCACAGTTCCCCCATGATACACTCACCTTCCAAAAACCCTATCACTAAACACAGGCGGCATTTGGGGGACATTCTAGATCTAAATTCCAACAGGAGGCATAGAAGGAGTTGAAAGGAGTATATAAATTTGATCAGGTTGAATGTATTGATATAGGCTCACCAAGAAGAAAGTCTGCATTTAATGCTGCAGCTCGAGGACTTACAAAGAGTGGTAACAACTTGATAAATTGGTTGTTTAAAACATAGAGCAAATAGTGGCCAACAGGGAGTGACCTGAAAATGGCAAACCTGCATTGGTTTATTTGAAGGAAAAGCATTTTAAAAAGTAGGAGACTAAAATATTAGAATGATTTTATCACTGAAGTCACATACAATCGAAAGGTGCTGAAACATGCGTTAAGCACAATTGTGAGGACTAAATTGGTGAGAAATAAATCTGTGAAGAACTCTGTGATCACTGTTCTCTTTAAGACAAACATTACAAGTGAGAATTTAAGTCGGTGAGCTGAGAACTATAAATGTAATGGAAGGAAACTGAATCATAGAGTGGTGAGGATCAATTGGTGGCAATCAACTGCTAAAGGCAAACTGGACACACTTCAATTGACAGCAGACTCAAACTAGCTCTCAGAATAGTCTGGTTCAAGCAAATCAAATACAGCTGTGTAGCTGATAACAATGTTTCTAAAAGTAAAATAGAAAGTCTACTGGATTCTTTCTTGTATAACAAGCAGTGTTCTAGGCTAACTGAATCACATGAATCACAAGAGCAAAGAGAACCTGTCTATTACTTCCTATGTTAGATCTAGTTTATAGCCTCACTACCCCTTAAATGAAGGGGAGTCCAGCTGAGGAAGGACAAAAGTATTCACACTTACTCTCTTCTTGGCTTCCACATATTCT
>RJWT010000837.1:0-56798 GCA_004365215.1 Cuniculus paca
TTCCTTCCTTCCTTCCTTCCTTCCTTCCTTCCTTCCTTCCTTCCTTCCTTCCTTCCTTCTTTCCTTCCTTCCTTATGTGTACAACTATCTTAACCAGGGTCTCTAGAAAACAGCCTAAGGCACTACCTATCTGTTAAGATATTAAGCAGTGCAATTCCAGGGCAGCAAGAGCAAGGGAAAAAAGAGACATGAGAGGGAAGAAAAGAAAGGAAATACAGGATGCTGTGTTACCAAGCTGCCTGTGGTTTCCAAAGGAAGTCCAGTCTGTGGTTTGGTCACCCAAGACTTCTTCCTGTAGGTTTTGTGGAAGCACCACACCTCAGAATAGTCTGTCAGAGAAAGGAGATAAGGTGCATAATTTACCTGCTGTCTCCACCTCTCTCTTCTTTGTTAAAATTTACTCTACGAGGAGCCAGTTCATGTCTGGGTTGTGCTACATGACTTATTTGTGTAATCAGTTGTCAAACTAGACTCCAGTGCTTTCAAGAATGTTTGATGATTTATGTGAGCCTGACAGTGATGGGAAGAACCGTATTCTCTGGGAGTACGGTCATGGGGCACTTGGCCTCAGAGCCACGGTGTCTTCTTGTGGATCAAGAGCAGTGGAAATCATGGTATTCTATGGAGAGAGAGACAACTCGAAGTTTTGGGAGATGAAAAAATGTCAGTAGCACTGAGACTCCTTGGAGACAGGGGGGTCCAGGTGTATTATGTGGACCCAGTACAACTAATTTTTTCACTTATTCAATAATTCATTCTTTCTTGCTATATTTGTAATGACACACTTGAATGGATCAATTCTGCACAGAGTCAAAGACCTCTTTCTGGGCTCTGTTCATTCACTCATTTGCCTATCCCTGAGTCAATGTCATCCCGTTTTATATTGTATAACTTCAAAGTAAGTTTATCCTGGTGACTTAGTCTTTCTAGTTTGCTCTACATCTTCAAAATTGCCTTGTGCTTTTCTACTTCTAACTGAATTTTAAAATGAGGCTATTTAATCCACAAAACATCATATTTGGACTTTATTTAGAGTTATTTTGATTTTATGGACAAATTTGGGGAAATTTTATATCTTTATGACATGAATCTTCCAACTCACGGACCTGGTAGATTTCTCCTTTAATTCAGGTCTCTGTGTATAAATATGTGTGTGTTCTTCAGTTTTATAATTTTCTTCACAATAATCTTACATAGTTTTTCCAATTGATTCCTAGTAATCTTATGATTTTTGTCATCAGAAATGGGATCTTCATTCCTATTTCAGGTTCTAATTATTTATTGACATTGACAGGCCACTGATTTCTTCATACTAGTCTTGACTATGGCATGTTTTCTAAATTTTTTCATTAGCTTTAATAAATTATGTTCTGTTGGTTATCTTTGGATTTTGTATGCGATCATATCATTTCTATATAAAGACTTTATAATCCCAGTTTTAAACATTTTTAAAATCACAAATGAGTAATTTTGCTCATCCCTTTTCTGCAATTTTTGAATTCATCATCATTTTTCTCCTTTAATCTGTTAAAGTGGTGTCTTACATTGGCAGACTTTAGGGCACTTAGTTTCCTTCTAGTTTGTGAAGAAACAGTCCCTTGTAAAAACTACAACTTAGGTCTTCTAGAAACAATTCTCTCTTTTTTTTTGATATTGCTATCACATTAATTTAAATGAATTAAACTATATAATTACAATATAAACTACACATGGCATCAATGTTATGAAATAAAGTAAAATCATCTCTGGATGAACTATAAAACTAAAGTGGACAATAACCCATTACCAACAAGGATTCACACTGGTAGTTCTCCTCTAAAGATAGAATGGAGAATATCAGTTAAGTGGAGGTCAACTGAGAAAATGTCCTCTGTTTAAGGAAACAAGTGACTGTGGTTACATGTACATCCTCTATAAGTCAACATGAGTCACTAGGCATGGTGGCCATACCTGTAATCCCAGTACTTTGGAATCTGAGGCAGGAGAATTGCTGTAAATTCAAGGCTAGACTGGGCTACACAGTGAGGTCAAGGTCAGCCTGAACTATATAGCGGGACCCTGTCTCAAAAAACAACAAACAAACACTCCATAAAACAAAACAAGACAAAACAACAAAAAAACACAAGCTGTCTCCAATCTACTAAATTCAAGAAACATGCATTGAGGAACTATTATACATTAAGTAATGTGTTAGATACTGTGGGCAAACACAAAAGTAATGCAGTTTCTATCTTTAAAATATTTTCCAACCTAGTAAGAGAGGTTAAAACCAAATGCTTAAATATCTAACCATAAAACAAAATATAATAAGATGCATATAGAAATACAAAAGTTATCACAGATCACAGAACAAAAGTATAACTCTGCATGAGGAGTTATCAGGAAAAAACTTTAAATTTTGTAGTGAACTATGGGGACTTAGCCTTTTAATTTCTCACTCTATGTCATCAATTGCTTTAAAAGCAACATTTTTAGCCTAGTGGAATCTGCTCTGATTATAATTTTTTTCTTGTTTGCACTAAATACATAAATGCTCCCTTTCTGCCTAGTCTGTGAAATGTCCTTGCTGCAATTCCAAGATCCTCTGTGAATATGAACTACATGGCAAAGACAAATTAGGATCAAAGGTTGAATTAAGGTTCCATGTCAGCTAGCCCTGAGATGCAATGATCCTGGATTGTCTGGGTGGGCCCAGTGTAATCTCAGTGACCCTCAGAAGTGAAAGAGGGCAGCAGAAGAGTCAGTGTCAGAGTGACCAGCATGATAAAGGATTGACCACTGCTGGCTTTGAACATAGTAAGGGGCCATGAACCAAAGAACGCTGGCAGCTCCTAAAAGTTGGAAAAGGCAAACAGATTCTGTCTTAGAATTTCCACAGGAATGTAGACCCATGACACCTTGTTTTATCCCAGTGGGATCCAAGCCAGACTTCAGACCTCCAGAGTTATAAGTCAATAAATTCATGTTATTTTAAGCCATAAAATTTGTGGCACTTTGTTACAGGTGCAATAATAAGAAATGTAAAGGTTAATAAGACCAACAGGAAAGAGGATGAGTTTTAGAGAAGGCTCATAGCTTTATTCCTGGTGATCTTAAAGGTTGGTGTTTATCTGTGAAAAGACTGACAGGCTATTAGGGATGTAGGTTTGAATCTAAGAAAAGAGGTGGTAATTTGGGATCTTAGAATCAGTCCATAGGTGGAAAACTTGACACTTAAGAGAGTAGACAAGATGGCTTCAGCATATAAGTTTGGAATAGTACTCTCTGATAGAAATATAACACAAGCCATGAATGCAACCCACATATGATATTTAAATTTTCATCAACTACATTAAAATACAGAAAAGAAACAGGTGAAATGAATAATATAGATTGTTTTACTGAAAACATACAAATTATTATCATTTGCGCATGTAATCAGTAAAAATTGCTAGTGAAATAGTCTATGTAATTTTCCTATGTCTTTAAAATCCTGTATACATCTTATAGCACATCTCAGTCCAGCACATCTATAATTAATTTCCAGGGTTCAGTAGCTTTCCTGTAATTAGTGGCTATTGTATTAGGCAGTGCAATTTAGGGAAACAGCAGAAACAAAGGGTGCAGCCTCAAGAGACACCTGAATTTAGAAGCCAAGAAGAGGAAAAGGAACCAATGGAAGAATAGACAGAGACAGGAGGATAACCAAGGTAGTGCAATGTCTCAAAATCCAAAGTAGTCTTACATAGGACAGTGTGAGGAGGGAGGCATCACATGCTCTTTTTTTGGTGCGCGGGATCATTCATCTCTTACATTTGAAGGGGTTTCCCTCTGTAATGCAACTCTACACATCAGAGTTATTCTCATTTGCTCTGGCTTTAACAGTTTCATATATATATCCAAACATAAATTTAGGGGCTCCAACATAGGTGGCTGGGGGAATTATAGTGACTAAGGGAAAAAAGAAAGAAGCACTAGGTAGTATAAGATTGTTGGAGGATGTGATGATTTAGAACAGGTGCTTGGTGGGAGTAAGATAGAGATTGTGTTACCATGACAACTGATGGTTTCATTGGTCCAATGACCAGTTGCTATGGTGACAAAATCTTTGTGTCAGTATGACATGGATCCCAAGGGAGAGGATGCTTGTGCAAAGGACCCTTTGCTCATTGGAAAATCTTTTATATTTGCAATAATTTCTGCATTGCTTGATGAAGCCTCTCCCAGGAATTTCAGTCAATACTAGTGTCCCCTTCTTCCTCATTGCTCATTTGTTACTAATCACCACTAGCAAACTGCACACGTTTTCATTATTTGTGTTTTATATAGTATTGTCCTATCTGATATTTTTTAGTTGTCTTAATAATTTACCTTTCTGTTAAACAGATGTAATCTCTTTGAAGGCAGGGATTATTCTTACAATTTAGTTGTGTTCAAAGGACTGGGAGCTGGCAGATAATCCTTGGGAGCCAGTCATACTACTTCTGCTTCTATCATTTGCCAATTCTGTGGACTTGGGAAAGACATTTATCTTACTGATATTTATACAATGGGGATTATAAAACTTGTACTGTAGGATTGTTATGATATATATATATATATATATATATATATATATGCAGATTGTGGAAGTACTACACTAATCTTATTGGAGGTACTTTTTTTTTTTTTTGACACAGTCTTACTATACAGTTCAGGCTGGCCTTGAACTTGCTATGTAGCCCAGGCTGGCCTTGAACTTGCAGCGATCCCCCTGCCTCAGCATCCTGAGTGCTGTGATTACAGGCATGTGCCATCATGCCTGGCTTTATCTGAGTTTTGATTCAAACAAAATTTTAGGAAATTTATAAATATGACTGGAAATTTAAACACTAATATGATGAGTTAAAAAGATCAATACCAGTGACTTCAAAAATCTGCATTAATTTTTTAGATAAGATAATGGTACCGTGATTGTTTTGTTTTGTTTCTTTTGTGGCACTGGGGATTGAACTCATGACCTCACGCTTGCCAGGCAGGCACTTAGGCCACTGAGCTAAATCCCCGGCCCCCATGATTGTTTTATTAAAGTAAGAGTTTACATCTTTTGAAGATGTATTTAAAATATATGTGTATTCATGTAGCACAAAAACGAGTTTGCTTCAAAATAACCCAGAAGGGCCAATGTGAGGATAGAGATATAGATGAAACAAACCAACTACTGCTTGATCATTGCTGCACCCATATAATGGACATGTGGGGTTCATTATATTTGTCATTTGCACATCTCTTTAAGGATTTCAATATAAAAAACTGAAAAAGGTTAAAGAATCATATATTTAACCCTCCTGTGAGCCAGAGGCAGCCATGAAGGCCAGGAGGAGAACCAAGAAGCCAACTCTCTTCTGTGAGCCAATGGCAGCCACATGGGCTGAGAGGAGAACCAAAAAGCCAACTCTTTCCTATAAGCCAGCCAGTGGACCGGTTAGGAGACAAGAACCCACCCCGCCACAAGTAACTAGCTGATTTAGAGGAACATAGGCTGAGATGATAGCTACTGAAGTGAAAAAAAAAACCTTAATGTTTGTATTGTTATTGACTTTGCAGGCCTAAAACTGGTAGTCTGAGCATCCATTTAGAGGATAACCATATGCAGTATAGCAACTATGGGGGATTTCTTTCTGTCTTGTTTTTGAAATCCAATATCGTTCTCACTGTTTTGTTTGGTTCTGTTTTATTGTTTTGTTTTATTCCCTTTTAAAAAAAGGATAACCAAGAGTAAATGCATTTGGATTCTCTTAATAGCTCTTGTTGGATCTTTGATATCACACCCTTTGGGAGTGTTAATGATTTTAGGTAAATATGGCCCACATTTGATAGCTTACATACTCTTATGATAATTTTATAAAAACTTTTTTTATTATTTTTAAAAGTATTTTAGCAAAATAATGAAATTTAATATTCCTAAGTGCAAGTATTAAGATTTCTTTTAGCTTGCTCTTTCATTATTTTCTTCTTTGAGGCTAAGTTGTTTTTAACGGAGGGTACTAGGAATCAAACTCAGGATGTCATGCTTGCCAGGAAGGAACCAAACCACTGAGCTAAATCCCCAGCCCTGCTGAATTGTTTTTAAATCTGTATTTATTGTTATTGTTAAATGACAAATGACCATTGACACACTATATGTAGCAGTAAGTGAACTATTTTTGTTGTTCAATAAAATCCTGTTAACTTTAATGAAAAAAAATCATATATTTAAAACATTAAGTATACCTATCTAAGACTATAGGTAAATGTTAACATGTAAGGAAATGCAGAATATTCCTTAGTATAATAGTGGACATTGTGAAAGTTGAATGACTAAATTAATATATATTTCTATTAGCTGGTCCTCCATAGTGAGTTTTTATATTGCATGCATAAATGATCTTTCTACTTCAAATTACATTTAGTATCATTTGTGATGTCTTAGGCTAGATTCCTTGAGAAAGAGACTCTGAGTGGAAGTTTATGGGCAAAAGGTATGTTTTGGGGAGGTGGGGGAATTTTATAATCAACTCTAGTGAGGGAATGAACTAAATAGGAATGGGCAGAGGAAGGAGTTGAGCTGTGACACTGTTGCTATACAGAGCTCACCTGACCCCTTCACAATCTCCAGGGCCCTTCAAATGTTCAGCCTTGAAGAATTGATCCAGACCTTTATACTTGGAATCAGTCTCCTGCTTTACTGGCTTCAACAATCTTGCCCTCATTTTTCAAGGCTGAGCTATAATATTTCCATATCTACAAATTTTCCTTAAAACACTCATCCCTATGACTGGTGATCAACTTTCTTTCTCCAGCCTGTAATCCCAGCACTTGAGAGACTGAGGCAGGAGGATTGCTGCAAGTTCAAAGCCAGCCTGGACTACATGGAGTTCAAAGGCTAGCCTGAACTACATAGCAAGGCCCTGTCTAAAAAAAAAAAAAAGTTCCACCAGGTTTATGGGACCTAATGTAATTTCTTTCCTCCATTATGCTTCCTATATGAATCATACAAGGGAATAGAAAGGGTTATCATTTATAAAACTTGTTTTGTGCTGATTGCTGTGTTAACTACTCTACCTGTGCATGTTTTCAGTTAACTCACAACATATTTATGCAGTAGCTACCATTATAATCCCTATTTACAGATCAGAAAACTGAGGTTCAGAGATACTGAGCAATTTGTTCAACTAATCTCATTATGCTAGTGAGTGCATGTTTGACCACTATTATGTTATACTGCCCCCTAGCAGCTGCTTTTATATTTGTACTCTCAGTCTTTAGCACAATAGCATTTAATAAATGTTTACTGAATTAAGTAGATATTCATTTCACCAGTATTTCTAGAGTAATTTAGTTTAGAAACAGATCCAATTCAGATCTATTTATAGATGCAAGGGTGGCATATTTCATGGAAGCAAGGAACAAGAAACCTCACTAGAAGAGTAAATCAGAAAAAAAAAGAGAGATGAATGGGAAGAATGGGTAAACTAATTGCTAAATGGTTGAAAGGGAAACACTATATTTAGGTACTTAAACAGAAGGATTGGGTTTGTGTGTACATGCCTTTTGTAATCTATTGTTTTGAGGACAATTTCAAAAAGGAACATTCTATACTCATCCAACCATGCTGAAGAGTGGGAGCAAGTCCGAGTGGGTATGAATTTGGTTGAAGTGAAAACAATTTCATAAGTATTCAAAATCACTGCCAAAAGGAGGAAATGAGAATTTTTAGAGAAAAGTAAAAAATAGGAATTACAAATAACTTTCCATTACACAACATAGGAAAAACAACCCTCCTCCATTTCTGCTAAAATATTAAAATACAAGAAAACATATTTAGCAATCATATTAATAAAAGGAAGGATTTCTTAGTCATAGGATTCAGGCTCAGATATTTACATTCCATTCAGTAGCAAGTGACTTGTTTGTCTATAAAATAGGTATGATGACCTCTGACTATTAAGAACATTATGAAGACTTAAAGAGGTAAAATATCAATTTCTTTTCCCACTCCTTGTTCTTGACAGAAATCAGTATTTCAACCTCTGAAATTCTGTAGCCATCAACACTTTATCAGTCTTGTCACATCTACCTCACACACACACAACCTTGGGGGTGTTTTAAATGAAATTCAACACATCATATTGATTTATCTTCAATACTTCAGTTGCAAGGATATATATATATATATATATATATATATATATATATATATATATTTAAGAGATAGGTTCTCACTGCATCACTTAGGCTGATCTCAAACCCTTGGGCTCAAATAATTCTCCTAACATAGCTAGGACTGCAGTGCACCGCACTGCACCCAGCTGAATTTCTGGCTTTTTTTTTTCCTATGACAAGAAATTACAATATAATTTCCTGACCAAAAAATAAAGAATATTTCCACACACATCATTCAGTTCAACTATTGGGGTTACTCTTTTTTTTTTCTTTTTTGAGATAGGGTTTCACTGTACATTTCAGGCTGGTTTTGAACTCACTTCATAGCCCAGGCTGGCTTTGAACTTACAGCAATCCTCCTGCCTCAGCTTCCTGAGTACTGGCATTACAGGCTATTAGGGTTACCCTTAATTCAATGGATAACTCTTAATTTCTCTGCTTTGCCTTAGCCCAACCTAATTATGCCCAACTTTGTTATACTTCAGAATTAGATACACATTATATTTGCAGTATCTTAAATTTTTTAAGTGAATGGTAGTAACAACAGGTCAAATCTTCCTGCTTTTGAAGAGTCGACCAGAGAGTTGAGTAGTCCTTACTTATTAGTTCACAGGACTCTCTTCAAAGCTTCCGTGCAAGGTTCCCTCCCAAGGTACAACCTCCCACCCTACCCACCCAACCCACATGCTGGAGATAGAACCCAGGGCTTCATGCATGTAGGCAAGTAATCTACCACTGAGCTACATCCTAAGCCTATCATGCAAGGTTTTTTCAATTACTGCCCTGTACTCTTTGGAGATGACTGGAAAAAGTTAAGCCTCAGAGCCCTGCATCTATGTTTGTGTGAGTTTAACTTTATTTTATTTTATTTTTTTCCGGCACCGGGGATTGAACTCACGACCTTGCACTTGCCGGGCAGGTGCTTAGACCACTGAGCTAGATCCCCAGCCCTGGTGTTTTTGAGACAGGGTCTCACTAGGCCGTTCAGGCTGGCCTTGAGCTCACTTTGTAGCCCAGGCTGGTCTCGAACTCACAACGATCCGCCTGTCTCAGCCTCCCGAGTGCTGGGATTAAAGGCGTGAGCCACCACGCCCGGCCGTGAGTTTAACTTTAACTATATGTTCTCTTAATCTGGTTCCATTAAAGACTCGATCCACTGTGTGCTTCAAGCTAGATTTCTTATTGCTAAGTCCTCTGGACTCTTCTATGCTTTCTATACTTTGTGATTCCCTCAGAGAGGTTTGTGTATCCTTAACGCTTACCATGCTTCCAACCCTGCAGACGCTGACGTTCCAGATATTCATTTATGTGGCACTTCAAATAAATGTGGTACACATAAACCACAAAGCATTATATAAAAGTTAATAATGATAATCCTTTAAATCAAGTAGGCTGTTATGGTTTGTGTCTGGATGTCCCTCCTAGAGCCTAATGCAGTCATGGGGTGGGGGTGCTTTTGGAGGCAGCTGAATCTAGAGTTTGTGATTGATTCATAGTCCAATGTTGGGATTAAGGGTGCTGAAATTAAGGGTGAGTGATTGCTAGATCAGTCCACTGATTAGATTGGCACTGCCCTAATCCCAGCAGATAAAAGGGCAGAAGGAGGCTTGTTTCCTCTCTTGCTTGTTGCTTTTGCTGTCTTGCACTGCCATGAACTGTTGCCTCTCTGCAATGTGCCTCCCTGCCTTGGAGCCAGTCGATTATGGACCAAAACCTCTACAAACTGTGAGCTAAATAACTTTTCCCCTTTAACTTTGGGTGTCAGATATTTTTTCTCAGCAACGAGAGAAAAGTAACTAAGACATAGGCAATACACCATGACACAGAAAGAGCTATTGAGAAGGGAATTAGAAGATCTGAGTTACAGTTCTACATAATTCCATAGCATTAGTTTGAAAAAATATTTAAATTATTGAGTGCCTAGTGGGTTCCAGGTACAGCGAAGGGTGTTGGGTTTAGAAATGAATGAGTTTGGTCCTTGTCTCAAGAACAATAATTATATCTTAACTTGCTTTATAATTTCTTCAGTTTCTGGAACATAGCGTGGTCCATGGCATCTAGCTTATAAAGGCTGGTTTGAGTGCACAGATCTAGACTGAGTTTCAAGTCCATTTCAATTTGTGTATCAATGTAAATAACTTATGCTAAAAAATTTTTAAAAAACTTCTACTAATTTAGAAGGTCTTTGAAAGAGGGCACAAGAAGAGGGTTTAAAATCAGATAATTCTAGTTTCAAACCCTGGCTCTACCATGCTCAAACTAGTCAGCCTCTGTTTTCTCTCTCTTTTTTTTTTTTTTTTTGTCTTTTTGAGGCAGAGTTTCATTATGCAGTTCAGGCTGGCCTTGGGCTCTCTTTGTAGCCCGGGCTGGTCCTGAACTTGCAACAATCCTCTTGCCTCAACCTCCTGAGTGCTGGGATTACAGGAGTGTGCCACCACACCTGGCTCCTGTTTTCTCCTCTTTAAAATGCTGATCACCATTTCCCACATTTGCTATAAAGGTTAAATGAAAACATAAGCAAAGGGCCTATGATGTTGCTAGCATGGAACACTCAATAAATGCTAGCTACTCCCTCACCACTGTTGCTTGTTTGTTTGGTACTGCGCATTGAACATAGGACCTTGGTATTAAGTTGCATTCACAGCCCTTTTAAATTTGGAAATGGGTTTCTCTAAGTCCCTAAGCCCCCTAGGCTGGACTCAAACTTGTGATCCTCCTGCTTCAGCTTTCCAGAGTCTTGGGATGATGGGCCTGTGCCACCATGTGTTACCTGGGGTTTCTTTCTTTCTTTCTTTTTTTTTTTTTTTTTTTGGTACCAGGGATCAAATTCACGACCTCATGCTTGCCACGCAGGTGCTTACACTGCTGAGCTAAATCCCCGGCCCCACCTGGGGTTTCTTGATAGTTCTTATTTATCTAATTAGGTATGAAACAAACCAGTGATGGCATAATTTGAGGTTAATCGTTTCTCAACTATCAAATTTGTACCCAGAGTTTCAAGATTCTGTGAGCTGCAAACCTTGTCTGCTTTTTCCCTGCTAGCAAAGTTCCTTTCATTCTGTCACTCCAAAAGATATTAATAACTATGTAACTGGTAGACAGGAAATTTCTCCTGATCCCACTTCTATTTGAACATCTCCTGACTCATACTTCCTAACACCACCCAAGTTGCATACACACCATTGCCTACACATAATGTAAATACTTATTTAATATATGCATTTGCTAATGTTTGCTCACCTATCTTGGTGCCTTTCATTATGTTTTTAATTAGCTTGGCTGATTCTGGGAAAGCAGGAAAGCCAGGCTTTGAGCCAGGTGATTATAAGTAATAGGAATGGATGAGTATAGGGTGGGGATAATATAAGTACATGAGTGCAAATTTATTGCCGAATTTGCAAAAAAAAATTAGCTTTCCCTCTGGGGGGTGATATCCTAAGCTACTTCTTTTTTTTATGGAGAATGATTAAGCAGTATAGTTTCTGTTTGGGAAGGATCACATTTTGTTTCGTTTTATTTTGAGACAGGTCCTGCTATGTAGTTCAGGCTGGCCATGAACTCACTATGTAATCCCAACTGGCCTCAAACTCTCAGTGATCCTCCTGCCTCAGCCTTCCAAGTGCTGGGATTACAGGCATGTGCCACCATTCTGGGTGGGAAGGATCACATTTTGCCTCACCAATTTAATCTGAAGTTAATG
Source organism: Cuniculus paca (assembly GCA_004365215.1). Lineage (NCBI taxonomy): Eukaryota > Metazoa > Chordata > Mammalia > Rodentia > Cuniculidae > Cuniculus > Cuniculus paca. The sequence continues at coordinate 11,864 of RJWT010000837.1, forward strand.
CCAAACTTCTAGAGGGCAGGAACTCAGTATCAGGACAGTTTATATACAGCAATGTAGGCTAGCTCCACGAATTAGTTATTCCCATCAGTCACTTGTATTTAATGCTCATTTGTCAGACAGTAATCTCTATATCCTTTATATGCTGATCCTCTTTGACTTCTTGTAAGCTGTTCTCCATTGCCCCTCACCCCATCGATTTTTTTTTCTCTACTCTCAAACTTGCTTCTGTCTCTACATACCAAATTTGTACTCATTTATTCAAACCCAGCATTTCCCTTACCTTTTAAGGGTAAATCTCCCCACTCCCATGTCTGCAAAACCCACACTACCCAACATTTAAGGCTTTCTTCTATGCTGGTGTTTCCATGGCACAAGTATAAATCTGTATTAATTTGCACTGAACTTTACATGTCTCCTTTATTCTTTTTGACTCTTGACATTTAGCACAATACCTGGTATAGAGCAGGCACTTGATAAATATTTATTGAATGCTATTTAAGTATGCATAGTGACTCAACACCCAAGTATTGTTATTAAGTAGGTAAGTGGTGCTGCAGAGAGCTTCCACATGGCCTGTATAGTTTTTTTTTTTTGCATTGAAGATATGAAATACATTAAGAATTATGTAAAGATACCCAGGGACTCTGGAAGGGTCTCCCAGGGCTGGGAATGATAGGAGCGGCTACCTCATGTTTTTCTCTCTCCCTCTTGCAGATCTCAGCTCATTGTATATTCATTTCTCAGTTTTGCCTTCCTCTTACAACAAATAAAAAGGGGGAAATGAATCAGGAAAAGTGTCATTTGCCTAAGTGGCTGTGGGTCACAAGAAGTGTTGAACACCCAGCTGTTGAAGTACTGCTAGTGCCAAGGTTTTTGTAGGGCACTCGCAGCCCAGCTCTGGGCTGTGTCCCTTTCAGGGAATGTGTAATTCAGATGAAGCTGGGAAGACTGCAAACAATACAAAACAATAAAACCTTTATCTCTTGGAGCAATCTTTGTCTTTTAAGGATTTGTCCCCTTGTTATTGGTGGAGTATGGACCAGCAGTGTTTTCCAGGTTCTTATTGTCCCAGTCAATGAACTGGTCAGGACAATTAGTAAATGTGACAGATTACTATTTATTTTGGGGCAGGAATAAGAAAAGGAAAAGAGGAACAAAAGAAGTGCCCAAAGAAAAAAGTTTTGAAGGAAAAAAGATACTTCCTGCAAGAAGGGACCACTGCAAGAACAAGACAGGCAGTGGCTGTAAAGTTCATCGTTGCTGTCTTTTGATATCTTTTTTGATAGTTGGTCCAGGTGGTCCCACTTGGTCTTGTGCTAAAAGATTGGCAAGGGGTGCTAGGCTTGGATTCTTCTCATGTCAGAAGACCGGTAACAGGTACAGGGCTCAGCTGGATCTCATGTCAGGATTGGGAGCTGTTGCCCTGTGCCCATAATTAACAAGTCTCTTCAAATGGCAGGTCATGTCCCAGTATCTTACTTTACCCTGCGTTAAATACCATGTCATTTTTGAGGTTTCTTTTGTCCCAGTCTCCTTTCCCACCTGTTCACATCTCCCAAGATAGCGAACTACTCTTTCCTGTACTAACACTCAGCCTTGTACATAACAATTGTTTTGGGGGCTATTGTTTTATAACTGGTGTATGATCTCTCTGGCTAGGTAGCTATCATTATTGCATGGAAACAGAAGCTAAGACAAACTAAACTTGATGTAGGTATGCAGGAAGAAAGTTATGGAATGTTAAAACTGATCCCTAGTCTGCCTTTCTAATCCGGGTTTTAAACTTTTCTTTTTTTCTTTTTCTTTGAGACAAGCTCTTGCACTGTAATTTGGGCTGGCCTTGATCTATGTAGCCTAAGATGGCCTTGAACTCATGTCAATCCTCCTGCCTTGGGAGGATTACAGGCAAGCACCACCACGCCTGGTAACTTTTCCTTCTCACAATGTTCCAGAATCCCTTCTGCTACTATAGCCATCACCATCTTTTTTTGAGGGAGGGTATGGTTCTTCTTTTCCTTGTCTTTAAATTTTTTTTTTTTGTCTTTTTGAGACAGGGTCCCGCTACGTAGTTCAGGCTGGCCTTGGTCTCACTTTGTAGCCCTGGCTGGTCTTGAAACTCGCAGCAATCTTCCTGCCTCAGCCTTCCAAGTGCTGGGATTACAGGAGTGTGCCACCATGCCTGCCATCTTTAAATTTTTTAAAATAGATTTTTATTGAGTGCATTGAAGCCATACATGTTGTAAGATGTATATAGATAGTAAATAGGTTACCTACTATAGCACAGCAAATACCCAGCATCTCAGTTATTTGTGATAAGAGCAGCTAAACTCTATTCATTTAGCACAAATCTCACAGGCAGCATAAGTTAATTGCTCCTCCACCTTTTAACACTTTGTAAAAGCTGAACTTCCCCCTGCATCCCTTTCTGCCAACTAGCTATCAAGCTTTGTTCTCTCCCCAGTTCTATGCCCTTTTACCCCCAGAACAAATACTTTATAAAGAAGCATTCTGGAATCAGATTGAGTGGGGACAAACCATCCAAGACTTGTAAGTAGTGGTGAATGGGAGCCAAAACCTCCAGACTTCAGCTAAAATCTGAAAACCACTCTTTCTTCACTTTCACTCCATCCTCTTGCTGACTACTCAAGTGGCTCAGAAAGATTCCTGGGTTGGGATTTTTATGACCTTGATTCTAGTGTATGGTGAAAACCTCTAAACCGGGTGTGGTGGGGCACACCTGTAATCTCAGCATTTGGAAGGCTGAGGCAGGAAGACTGCCTTGAGTTCAAGGCTAGCCTGAGCCACATAGTGAGTTCAAGAAGGCAGCATGGACTACATAGCAAGACTGTCTCAAAAAACAAGCAGCCCCCTGCTGACTACTAGTCTTAGTTTCTTCAAGTGGGGGTAACATCAGTTTTGTCCATCTCCTTAAATACATGACCCAGACTGTTCATTAGTACCCTCCTATGTATAGCCCCCTCAGATGAAGGTGGGCTGTGGATATGAAAGACTGGGAACAAGGCCAGTGTTTATTGTTACTGAGGATCCACTCAGCAGACCAACAAAGAACCAGGAATTTCCAATTCCTTTAGCAACTTGAAGCTCTGGGAACATCTGTCCTCTCACAAAAGCTGGGAAAGGTGGCTTGCTCTTTGGGATACTATTTTCCTGTCAGAGTGTATTGTAATTATGTAATCCACTTGCTTCCCACCTGCCTATGAGTTCTTAAACTATACAACCTGTATCTTACTTATTTTATTCACTACCATTCTGGCCAAGCCATCATTCTGCACCTGGAAAATGCCTCTGGCTTCCACCATTGTCCTATTACTATCTGCTCTTAGCAAAGCAAGCCAGAATCAATTTGTTTTAGTCAAGATTCTTACATCGGCCTACATGATTCCTTTTCTGTCCTGATCTTCCAATCCTATTTTCCATCTGCCCTGGCCTCTTCACTATTTCTTACATTTTCAGGAATGCTTTTACCATATCTGTAATAGTTCCTTCCCTCAATTCCTTAAAGTTTGGTTAAAATTGTATTATAAATGGGGCACACCCTGACAGCTCTATTTAACATTTCACTGTTTCTTCTTTCAGTGTTCCTCACAACCCTTACTCTATTTTATTCTAGAGCTCTCAACACCTAACATACTTCACAATTCTCCATCCCCATACTAGAATAAAAGCTCTAAGAGAGAATTTTTCTCTCTCTTCTGCTCATTGACACATCTTGAGCGCTAAACTATTCTAGAGGGGCTGGGGATTTAGCTCAGTGGCACAGCGCCTACCTGGCAAGTGTAAGGTCCTGAGTTCGATTTCCGGTACTCCCCCCCCCCCCAGTACTGTAGAATCTGGCAGACTTAGTAGTGATTGGCAAATATATTTTGGATGGATGAGTGAATCTTCAGAATCTTGCTAGAGTATTATAAAGAAAAGGAGTATGTGATGACTTCGTATCCCCAGGATGCAGGGCATGGAGATGCTTGGCAAGGGGCATGTGTTTAATATTTGCTGAAGGAATGGAGTGCTCAGATCTTGAAATATTGGAGGTCTTTATCTGATCCTTTTGCGAGAAAAACAAAAAGGTTTCCAAGGCCAAGTCACTCAGGCCTGTCTTATTTCTCTCATCCAATCAACCTCACATTCATCTAAAGAATGCCCCAGTATCCAAATATGAGTTTAAGTGTCCTTGGTGCTGTACAGAGAATAGGTTAATGAAGCAACAGCAAATAATACATCGCAATGTAATTACGCGTGAAATTACAGGGAAGATTATCAATGCTAACAGTTCAGACAATCAGGGAAGACTGACGCAGAAGTAAATTCCAAAGTCCAGCAGGCGTCGGAAATACCTTTCTTAATGCTCCACCTGTTGATAGCAGGACGGTAACCCAGACAGCGATCCTGAGAGTCAAAAGGCCCTTTAGAGTTCCAAGTCCTTTGTTTAGGAGAGAGAAAGCATGACTCCGCAAAAGAAAGGACGCCGCAGAGGCGGGCCTAGAACCCGGGGCTCCTGGGGTTTTGAGAGGAAGTGTCCTGAGGGAAGGTTGGCTTCTGCCTTCGCGGGGCCCTGTACCTCCTCGGTGTGCCAGGTCGGAAAGGGGCCGGGTTTCTTGGAGAAGCTACGGTGCCTGCCACTACGGTGAGGTGGCACAGGTTGGAGGGCGGGGGGAGGTCACGAGGCGACATTCCTGGGGGCACAGGCCCCTTGGAAAGGGTCCGACGCCGCCGGTCCTTGCCATCATCAACTGCGGGGCAGCTTTCGCCACCCGCATTCCCCAGACGTCACTCTGAGGCACAGGGTGTAAAGTCGCCCGGAACGGGGCGCCGCAATGGTTAACACTGGCTTCGCGGAGGTAGAGCCGCGGCAGTCCCAGGGCACTATTTGTCTCGGCGGAGGAATCCAGCGTAAGTCGCGAGCTCGCGGAGGGCCCTGACGCCACCGCCGACGCCAGTACGGTGGCGCAGAGACGTCGCGGGAGGCGAGGGAGGCGGGGGCGTGGGGGGGCGTGGGTCGGTAAGTAGTTCCGGGTGCGCGGCCCCGGATGTTGGCTGCTCCCGCTGCCGCCGCCGCTCTCGGCGCTCCTTTGGGCCCTGGCGGCTTGCAACAGGCGCCGTTGGGACTCTTCGTGGGGGGCGGAGTCGCACGCAGCGGCCGGGGGCTCGGCCGGGCCGTCCCGGCCTGCGCAGCCTGAGGTGAGTGCCCGTCGCCCGCGCGGCCGGGCCGGGGCGGCGGGCGAGGAGGCGGGGCCGGGGCATCTCCCGGGATCGAGGCAGGGGCTGCCCTCCGCGAGACGCCCTCTGCTTTCTCAGCCGCCGCGTGCTGCGTGGTGAGCGGCGGGCGGGGCGGGGGCTCGGGCCGGCCTGGCGGGCCGCGAGGCTTGGGCACCTCCCTCCCCCACGGCGCTTCTCAGCTGCTGCTGCCCCTCAGCTGGGGAGCGGCGGCTGCGCGCCTCCCGCCCCTCCCCCAGGTGGGGCCCTGGGGAACCGGACGTAGATCCCTGGGCGCTGAGTCCGAGGGCAGCTGGCGTCTCCTCTCCGGGACTCGCGCTCGTCCGGGCTAGCCCCCGGCCCCGGGGCGACGCGAGTTCTTCCCCTCAAGCTTGGGGGCGCTTTTCGGTTAGGAAGGCGGCCAGTACCTTGCGCTTTCGGGGTGCCCTTCGGGCGAGGAGGCCCTCGCGAGGGGCCTGCGTTCCCGCCCATTCTGTCGCTGTGTCCTTTGCTGGCATTAGGGCAAAGGCAGGCGTTCCGTGCGGACGTGTTAGTGTCCTGTGTGTGTTGCATCCTGCCCACGTGGTGGGGTGTCCCGTCCCCCCATCCTCTCCATTTTTGCTGCTGGTGAAGAGGGAGGTTAACGGGATGGTTTTTCCTCTGGTGATTTCCTACGGGTGGCGTGGAAGGTGTTAAGGTCAGTTTGCTTTGCAGAGCCCTACGGTTGGTTAGATGGGAGAACCAAGAGTTATGTAGTCTCGGAAATTGAGATCAGTAAGGGACCTACCGGAGCTTAGTTTCATTGACATTTTTTTCTCATCTCCCATTAGTTCGTCTTTCTCTTCTCTCAGTCCTAAAATGAGCTCCTGTTCCTGGTGCTTTGATGTGTATAGTTTTCATTTCTCTGTTCTATTTTTTGTGTGTATGGTTGGCAAAGGTTTTCCATTTTGGTTGCTGCACTGGTTTATGGTGTTCCTAGCTGGATTCCTGAATGAGTAGAACCGGGAATTGTATCTCGTGTGTCTTTTTTCCTAACAATTACTTTATCTTTCCTTTTACTGTATTTTGTTTCCTCGTGAAGAAGCATGCGTGTCATATAGGTGTGTTAAGTACAGTTTTTTCCTTGCAAGATAGCAGTAGGTTCGCTTAGTTACCTCTTTTGTGGAAGTCCTTTTATTTCACTTTTCTTTCTATTGAGTATGTTGGACACTAGACACCAGTTTAGAAACATGTGTTTCGTGCAGTTTTGTGTTTTTTTTTTTTTCCACTTAATGTCCTTTCCAGGTTAAGGTTTTAATCGTCCTGTGTTTAGCTTTTTTGAGAGCACAGATTGCTCTCTTTACTGGGAAAAGACTACTACTGTAGCAGTGAGAAAAACCTTTCATTCCTTCCAGATCTTAGCACAGACTTAGAGAAAACCAGTAAATCTCTCGGGGTTTATTTTTCCCCCCAATTGGGTGGGATATATATTTAGTTTCTAGATAAAATTGAGAAGTGGTCTCTTGCTGGTTTTGTGTTGGAGTTACCGAGAATCTTGTTCTTGGCTTTGTGCTACTGAAGATTTTGGAGAGTTTCTCATTCCATTATGAGATGTTTTTTGAATGAAGCCAGAACATAATTATTTTGGCCTTTTTAGTTCGTTAGTTTGGGTGAAATAAAAAATTTTACTGTTTTGAAGTCACTCTTTCAGTTCCTAAATGGTTAGCATTGTTTTTTTTTTCATAATGTAGTCTTTTTGAGAATAAATTAAAATTGTGTGCGTGTGTGTGTGTGTGTTTGTATGTGTATGTGTTACTGGAAATTGAACCCAGGTCTTAACACTGAATTACATCTCAGACCTTCTAGGAAATTTTTGTATTTCAAGAAAGTTTTGCAAAGTTGCCCGTGCTGGGGTTGAGCTTGGGATCACCCTGCCACAGCCTCCTGGAGTGCTGAAATTACAAGTGTGCACCATTATACCAGCCTTAAGTATATTTTTAATACTTGATGTATTTCCTTTTATCAGGTATAATTGTTAGTATAGTCTCCCTTTTTCTTCTACATAGAATAAAAATATTGAAATTCAGATTCTGTCTGCTTTCACTATGTTATGGGTGGGGCAGAGCAAAGTAGTGATTGTCTTTTAATACAGTGTGAAACATTTTTTAGTAAGTCAACATTTGTGTACTGTACTTTTGCAAAGTACTGGCTGCCTGTTGATGAAGTAGTCTTATGAAAAAACATGGGGACTAAAATACAGGTCTCTTCAGAAGCTCCAACTTTTATTGAAAGAGGAACAGAAGTTTTCTTTTGTTGGAGAAGCAATATGTACATCAAAATCATCAAATAGCCGTGTATGGTAATGTATGCCATAATCCCAGCTCTTGGGAGGCTGAGGCAGGAAGATTGCTGTGAATTCAAGGCCATCCTGGGCTACATCGTGAGTTTAAGGATAGCCTGAACTACGTAGCAAGACCCTGTCTCAAAAAACCAAAAACAGGCAGACAACCTACAAAATCACCAAACAACATCCAACTCCTGCAACCAAGGTCAAAGGTACATGTAACATCTGAGAAAAATTTGGAAAGTGGAAGGCGTTATTCTGGGAAATTGAAGAGACATGTGGAAAGGCAGAGAAATGGCAATGCATAAAAAAATATGAAGTATCTTGACTGTCAGAGAATCTGTATTGGTGAATAATAAGTGAAGTTGGGATTGATAAGGGTGTTAGTGGAGGCTCTTTGAAGGATAGAGGGGTGGGTTTGATAGAGTACTCTCATTCTCTAAAGAAAGTGGGAGTAAGATGGCCTGACATAAGATACTAGTTGAGAATAAAACAATAGCTAACATTAAATACATTTGTATGCCAGACATTTTTCTGAACTATGTGTATTACCTTACTGAAGCATCATAAGGGACTTCAGGCAAGTTGCTAAACCTTACGCATTTAGTCAATATATAAATAGAGAAATGAAATGTAGATTTTGCAGTGACGACTATATAGATGGTAGTAAAATGTGAATAGAGATGTACTGGGTGGGAAGTAGTATAATGGAGAAAGCTTTGAGGTTTGGAATTTTGAGTCACATAATAGACTAATAGGTAAAACATTCTGAGAAGAATCAGGAAGTACATCAGTGGCACAGAAACCAAAGATAGGAAGATTTTTTCCACAAAGAAGGTTGTTGATAGCACCAAATTCACTCTTCGAGTTCAGAAACAGTGACCGTAATGAAGACTGTTGAATTAGATCAGGAGGAGGTGATTTGTAATGGTAGAATTTTGAAAGGAAAGATAATAGATACCAGATTTGTTATTAGTAGGATTTGTAGAGATATAATGGTCTCGTGTGATAATTTTCATTATTTTCTCCTAATGCCTACTTAAGTCTCAGTCTTGTTCACATGTCAAAGCTACTTTTTTCTTAAAGCAAGACAATTATAGTTTAGCAGTTCTCTTCTTAATCTTTTTAAGAACAGCTTTATGTATTGAAATAAAAGTCACATTCCATAAGTCTGTCCATTTATAGTGTACAGTTCAGTGGTTTTTAGTGTCTTCACAGAGGAGGACAACCATAACCACAGCAATTTTTAGAATATCATTTCATAAAGAAACTTGGCTGGACATGGTGGCACATGCCTGTATTCCCAGCACTCTAGAGGAGGTTGAGGCAGGGGGATAACAAGTTTGAACCCAGCCTGGGCAACCTAGCAACTTAATGAGGCCCTGTCTCAAAAAAATGTACTGGCTCAGTGCAAGGCCCTGGGGTCTCGATTCCCAGTGTCATAAAAGCAGGAACCTTGTATCCATTAGCTGTCACCTCCCCCACTCCACACATGCACAGTCCAAGGCAAGTCATTAATGTACTTAACATGTCTGTTGATTTGCCGGTTGTATACATTTTGAATAAGCAGAATCATGCGGTTTTCATTTCATAATCTTTTGTATCTGGCCTCTTTCGCTTAGTGTGTGTTTCAGTGATCATCCATGTTGTGTATATCAGCAGTTCCTTTTCACTGTCAAATAATATTTCACTATGTTAATGTACTGCATTTTTGACCATTCATCAGTTGATGGACATTTAGGTTTCTTATTTCTCCCTTTCATCTATTCTTTTTTTTTTTTTTTTTTTTTTGTGGCACTGGGGATTGAACTCATGACCTTGTGTTTTCCAGGTAGGCGCTTAGGCCGCTGAGCTAGATCCCTGGCCCTTCATCTATTCTTTACATTACAGTCTTTGTAGCTTTCCTTGTAGATTATAACCTCTACTGTACATTTTGGTAGGCATTAGAGGTATAAAAATGAGAAAGACATGGGCCCTGAGCATTTATATAGAACTTTAATGGTTTAGGTATGTTTTCTCATGCATTATTTCATTTGATTTCATAGTAACCTTATAATGTAAGATGAGCAGTTTGAAATTTGTGTTGGGTAGCTTACACACTTAAGTCCATGGAGCAGGTAGTTCTTGGCTTGTGTTTGTGCTGTTTTTTCTACTGTATGCAGCTCTTCTAATTTAGAAGATTCCTACAAAAGTTTCTAGAGACTTAGCAGGGATTACTTACTTGAGTGGTCCCTGAATTTTAATGATTAATCTTTTGAACTTAAAGACTTACAGATTTCGTTACTTGCTCTGTTTTAGACAAGTCACTTTATGTCTGTCAGAACTTTAATAGGAATTAAGATGGTGATGATTATAGTGGTAATGATAAATAATAATAGCTAACATTTTTTGAGGCCTTACTATTGACACAAAAATGATGTAAATACTTTTATTGTATAATCCTCACAACTCCTAAGAGGTAGATTTTATTATCATTGAAGTGTTACAGATGAGGAAATGGGCACAGAAAGATTAAGTCTCTTGTCCAAAGGTACATAGCTAGGAATGGAAAGAGCCAGGATTTGAACCCTTGCTGTCTGTTTTCAGAATGTAGTAGCTCTTAATCACTGCACTGTTCTGTTTACTAGTTATAAATTAAAAGAGGGTAATATTTCAAGTAAGAGCATGACTAGAAATTTGAAGATAGGATTTTAGCGAAGTTAACTTGACATTGCATCTACCTTTTCTTTAAATATGGACCTAGTATTGTAGAACACAAAGATAAATGTTGTTTAGATTTTCAGGTGCGTTGTTATAGTTTGTCCTTGCTAATAGTCTCTCAGGTCAGAAATCACATTATTTTCACTGTTCTGTTGGCTTTGTTAGTCATTTCGCTTTTCATATAGTCAGTATTAGGAAACCTGGGCTCGCGACAGCTAATGCTTATTTTTACCTCTCTTCAGCCTTCTTTTAACTGTGAATTTTTTTTTCCACTTTGAACAATTAGCCTTTCAGTCATAGAGGGAGGTATTCCTTTACCTTCTCCATCCCAAAACTCAGAAAATACTGTACCACAGTGGCATTTTATAACAACTTTCAAATTTTGACGTTCCTAATTGGCATAACTGGATTTTAGTGCACAAATAATAACCAAAGCACAGTCTTTTGGTTAAAGAGATTGACTTACACTGAAATTGGAAAAGGCATCTGCTGTACAGGATTTTTGATTTAATAGAATTTGTTATAACCAGATCAGCAAAGCATTATTACTGTGGACCATCTGTTGGGATGTGGAAGTAGCTTTGTTACATGGAAGCAGATGTTGTACTTACATTTCTAACAGTGGCATTCTGTGCAGTTTAAGTAAATTTTGTTGTTAGATACTTTCGACTGTTATTCCACTTGACATATATATTAGCTGATAACCTGAGAATGTGATGTTTTTCAAATGTGATGTTTTTTATAGAATCAGGGTAAAATATGTAAAACACAAAATAAAATAATTCATGCAATATGAAACTTTAGTACTGTAATGAGATAAAATTTAGGGTAAGTATGAATATATGTTATGGGATGATAATGTAGAACCCGATTTAGTAAGAACTCTTACTTTGACACAATTGATAGGCTTGGACTCAAATAATTTCTTTCCTTTTTAAAATTTTTTTTGTGATACTGAGAATTGAACCCAGAGCCTTGTATATGTGAGACATGTGTTCTGCCACTGACCTACATCCCAGCCCCCCCTTTTTTATTTATTTTGAGAGAGGGTCTTGATAAGTTACCAAGAGTTTCTTCAAACTTTTGATCTTCTTGCCTCAGCCTCCTGAATAGCAGGAATTATGGGTGTGCGCCACCATGCCCTGCTCTGATAGTTGTAGGCTTCTTTGGTTGCATGAAGAATTTTACTGTAAATCTAAAGTGGTTTCATTTTAGTGTAATTAGGCCTACATTAACACTGCACTGACTTATTTCCCATCATCAATGGATGAAGTAGTCTGTGATGAACTCAGATTTTTTTTTTTTTTTTTTTTCCAGCACTGGGGATGGAACTCATGATCTCGTGCTTAAGCCCAGGCGGGCACTTAGGCCACTGAGCTAGATCTCCAGCCAAACTCAGATTTTCAGAGTGTAATTAGCTGAACTAATGTTAGAACATAATCTTAGAGAATTTTTGGAAACTCTGAATGCTGTCTATATTGTCTATTTTTCATTATTTTCAAGTCATATGTAGAGAGATTGTCATGGATTCTGTTGAAAACTTAGCCAACTATTCCATGATGACCCTATAGGAAACTACCCAGTTACCTGACTTTTAGCCAGAGTTTTGACCTGGAGTACAAAGTGAAAAGCATAACTGAATTTTGCTTAGATAGAGTCCTTTGGGGGGAGGAGGGGCTAGGCATCAAACTCGACCTCGTGCTTGCCAGGCAGGTGCTGTGCTGCTGAGCTGTATCCCTGGCCTAGATAGAGTCCTGCTAAAGTGACATAGTATTATCAAGAAATGCATATTGATCACCTAATTGATTGAGTTTAGTGCCAATTTAACTGTGTTAAAAACCTCAAAACTTGGAATCAGTTTTTTCCTGTTTGAGACCTAACCTTACTTTGATAACATTAATAGTACAACTTTCTGATAAGTGAGATTTATGAGCGAAATGGATGAGGAGAGTAGACTGCTAGAACTCAGCTAACAGTTTCAAATTTTGTTCGCTTAGAGATGAGATTGGAGTGGTATAATATATTGGAAATAGGTTATTGTTAACATGCTAGATTTTGGGTGATGAGTATGTGGGTATTAAATTATTAAAAATAACTTTAAAGGTTTCTGTGGCTTTGCTGTAAACTTCTGGAAATTAAAGTGACAGCAGCCAAATACGCAGCTATTGAGTACGTTGGACCCTCTGAAAGAAGATGGAATACAGTGTTGTAGCAGGAAGTGCATGACATATGGCATTGGTTCCTGCTGGTGTGGGTATGTCTGTGAATCTGTGACATACTTACTGAATAGACAGGGGAAGTATGTTGTAGATGAATGGTTTTGTTATATCATGTATTCATGGATAGCAGTAACCATTAGAAATGTTGTCTTTGCCTCTCAGAAGAAACCATATTTAATGTTGTTTATTAGAGGGCATGTGTGTTTTTGAAACATTTTCACCTTACATTTGGTTGATTTTTTTTTTAAAGCATTTTATTGGGTTTATTGAATTTTGGAGCCTCATGGTGGTCCATTGATGTTGGTAGGGCAAGTAATACTCTCATTGACAAATGGAGAAATTGAAGCTAAGATTTACTTAGTGACACTCACTCACTTAATAGTAGAGCAGACATTAGAGCCCAAACTCTGCATTCCTCTTCTAGTCTTGTACTGTGAAACTTAGGGGATGTAAAACTAGTGGGTCAGCTTCCTTAAATTTAGGTCAGTTTGTCATTCTTTGGAAGCATTTTGACTAAATCTGCATTCTGGAGATGAGGATGGGAGAAACTTAGAATGGAAACTCTTAGGATTGCCAAACAAATTAGGTCTTATTTTGTGAATGTACATGTCTAAAATGTAAACGTTGAGAAATTACTTGGACTGTGGTTCTACCGAGGGTGCCTGGGTTACTGCCACAGCATGAGATCTATGGTCTCTTGCATGGTGGGCTGGTTATGTACCCTAGGCTGGTGTTGAACTCATGGTGACCCTCCTACCTCAGCCTCCTGAGTGCTGGGATTACAGGCATGTGCCACCATGCCCGGCTGCATGGCGAGTTAGAAGTCTGAGAGTATATATAAGGAAGTTATAACTGAATAGAAAAGATTGGGAGAAAAAGCATAGCAATGAGTAACTTTTTCACCTTCAGACCTGTCTTTATGTGAACATATTTTTTATAGTTTAAAAGAAAACAAGTGACTTTTTCCAAATAACAATTTGGAAGAATATGAATCTTAGCACATTTAAAGGGTACTTTAAAAACTTGGTGCTATCAAAGTGTTTTGCTTTCTAAGCAGTTACGTAAATCAGCTTGATAACTTACTTGATTATAGTCTTATAAGTCAAGGTTCGAATGCAATAAGTGGTTAAATTTTTCTTGTGTTAGATTTTGGTCATTTCAAGAAATTAATTTTAGTCCTCCAGAAGCAAGCAAGATTTGGTTTTGTGGGTTTTGTTGGTTTTGTTTTGTTTGCTTGAGACAGAGTTTCACTATGTAGTTCAGGCAGGCCTTGAACTCACTATGTAGCTTAGGCTGGCCTTGAACTTGTGATCCTCCTGCCTCACCCTCCCAAGTGCTGAGATTATAGGCAAGCACCACCACATCTGTCTTGAAATGCTATTTTTAATTCAGGAACATTGGAGTCATTCATTTCTCTCACTCACTTGTTTGCCCTCTTGTTATGTGTTGGGCGTGTACTAAACACGGGGAACACATGTGAAAGCCAGGGTTGCTATCAGCAAAGACTGCAGCTTTTAGTTGGTGAGAGACATCACAAAGATATCTTTGGCATATAGAAGTATCCTGCTATTGCTTCTATTTACTGATTAGAAAGACTGAATGACTAGCTTGCTTATTTGAAGGATTTAATGCTTTTAGGGATGTGCATAGGTGGTTTTAATAGTAGCTGATGGCTTCGTGGTTCTTTATAGAATATTGAAGATCATTGATCTAAAGATAATTTCCTCATCTGAGGAATAGCTTACTGAGTTAGATGATGTAGGCATTCTGATTTGTATCAGGTTGGTAGCCTGATTAAGAAGTGTTGTATTGACTTTTCTGGGATGGAAACTCTTTAGCTTTTTATCCTATCATCAGTTGTGCTTCATTTAACAATGGGAACATGTTCTGAGAAAGGTGTTATGAGGTTATTTTGACATTGTAGCAATATCCAGGTGCGCAGGATTTACACAAACTAAGATGGTAACAACCTCAGTTAGGTAATACATTCTTATGGGACCATTGTCTGTGCAACGTGTTATGTGACGTATGGCTGGCTGTACCTAGCACTGTGCATGAAATACAGTAGCCATTGTTGTGTATTCCTTACACTAATAAATGAAAGGGTATTTCATGTTTAACCTTAATTTTAAGAATGTTAATATTGTTACAAATAGCTTGTATCAAAAGTTACCTTTTGTCTAGTAAGTGAGATACAGTATATAGTAGTTTTTACTTCATTCAAAATAGTGAGTTGTCCCACTTCAGCACTTCACATATAGTCATTTTGCTTTGCTTTACTTTGCCTGCCCGCCCGCCCTCTTTCTTTCTTTTCCTTCCTTCCTTCCTTCCTTCCTTCCTTCCTTCCTTCCTTCCTTCCTTCCTTTCTTTCTTTTTTTGAGGCGGGGTCTCACTGTGTACTTCAGGCTGGCCTTGAACTCACTATGTACCCCAGGCTGCCATTGAACTTGTAGTGAACCTCCTACCTGAGCCTCTTGAGTGTTGGAATTACAAGTGTGTGTCACCATGCTCGGTAATCATTTAGCTTTTCTTTAAACACCTGTTGTTGCCTATAGTTGAAAGGTGACAGCTGTAGTCGAGGCAAAATTTGCTTCTAACTTCTTTGCCCCTGTTCTTCCCTGTGGAACAGCAGAGACCTTGTCTTCCTTTCACAAGATAACACATTAAATATTTAAAGGTAATATTCTTTCAGCCAAAAAAAAATTTTTTTTTTGAGTACCTGTGCATTGAATACACTGTTCTGGGTGTTGTGAGAAATTCAGAAGTAATTAAGAGGTGTAGTCTTTTTTACAAGGAATGGTACAGAAAAAAGAGCCATGGATTTGCTGAGAAAGAGAGTGCTTTTGCTTGGTAATGATTAAGAAAGCTTCATAGAGGAGATAGTGGTTGCATTAGTATTAGAGATTGAGTGTTCTAATCTGAGGGTGGCATAGTCAAAGATTTAGAAAAAGGTTAGAGTAGAAAGATAATCAGGTTGGTTGTTTGCTAGACTATACTCCAGGATATTAAAAATGCTCATTATTGTATCCTCAGCACCTGGAGGAGTGTTTGTCAAATAATTGAGGCTCAGTAAATATTTATTGAATGAATCAATTTTCACATTTTAGAAATACTGAGTATCCTTTTTTATATTTTACAAATACTGAGTATCCTTTACTGAGTATCCTTTTCTTAGACATTCACAAAGCAGTTTCAGATATTGAACACTTTGATAAAAGAATGATTATCTCACTTTTTTTTCTAGTTTGTAGACATTCTTTTTTATTTTATGGAAAAAAGTAAAACAATTTCATAACAAAATAGAATAACAATGGTTGTACATTACATGTTGTTATCTTTAAAGTAGTTGCTCAGGATTCAAGACATGGGCGTAAAAATTTCTGCAATTGTTATTAGTACAAACCTTTTTAATGAACTAAGAGACACTAATAGTATAACTGCCTTGCACTTTTCCCCCTTCTCTACTTTTTCTAATGCCCATTAACAATTCTTGAAATTGTCTGAAAAATATTATACTGGGTCTGTATGTAGAGATGAGATGGGAGTCTGATGATCAGTGTTTCTACCTCACACTAAACATGCCCACTTTCTTCTGTCATTCTTTACTGGCCATTTGGTTTCTAAACACTTCACTAGTCTGTATCCCTCCCTGCAAGCGTTCTACCTTATAAGTGTTCTTAACATGTACTGCTCAAAACCGAATACAGTACTCTATTATGAACTAATCAGTGAAGAGTGCATTGGACACTGTTACCCTCCTTGATCTGGATACTATTCTAATAAGGTCTAAGATTGTATTTTGTTTCTTTTTTAGCAATAGCAGCTGAGTCACTACTTTGGCTCATATTCAGTTTTCATATTAATTTACAAGAGGTTCTTTGAGTAGATTTAAAGAGATTTCCTATTAGTATAGTTAACAAATGAATACCCATTTTCTTCTGATTGACTCTAGACTGTTTTCTCAGAAGCACTAGTCATTCTTCCTGAAATCAGAGAGAAAAGAAAAAATTAATTGTACAGTGCCAGGTTGAGTGAGTAATAATCAAAAGACTTTGGTACAAGTGTTTTGTCGAGTATACTCTAAAGCATATAAAAGAATGACGAATTGCCATTTAGCAATCACTGAGATTCAGACAATTAAGATATTTTCAACATATGCCTCAATTTTTTTCTTTTTGCTTGAAGTAAAATTGTGGACACTATTTTTAACCTGTTATTAGTATGTACCTCTAAGTGAGATATTTTCCTGCATCTATGTCATTGTTAAAATCGATTGTCTTTGATGTCATCTAATATTCAGTTCATAAATCAAATTCCTACACTTGATCTTAGCCAAAAGGCTGAGAAGAAATCAAATTTCTGATTATTTAAAGACGCTTTTTTATAATTTGTTTTTAATTGAATCAAGATGTAGACAAAGTCCATACATTGCATTGGTTGTTTCTCATCTCTTTTATCCTAACAACAGCTTCTCCTCCTTACTTTTTGATGTAATTTGACTCCATTGGTTCTTTACGTTTTTATCTTTGCAAAGATGCAAATGCTGTTACTATTCCTTTTGAAAAATGTGTTACATTTTCTTCTTTTACATCAGTTCAGCAAGCATTTTGGAATATTATGTTCAAAACATGTACTAGGCATTGTAGTTATAAAAGTTAATTTGACCTACGTTGACCTACTAAAAGCCAACATTATAATGGTAGAGACAGCTGCCTACTGAAATAATACAGAGTGGATTGTTTGCCCTTTAATGGGTCATGCCTTGTTTACAGTAGCCTTCCATTATTCCCCTTTGGAAAAATGCTTCCAGTGGAATCTTAATATATCACTTTTTCAATCATGTCCTGATCAGGAGCCCATGGTTGACTATTGAGTCAGTCTAAATTACACCTGTTTTGGGCCTGTCAGTGCTTTTACTGTCTCCTCGGGGGAACTAAAACAAAGTTCATGTTATATTTATCGTGTAGCATTTTAATTCTCCAACAAGATTATCAACATCATGTCTTATTTTTCCATGTAGTTCTGAACCTTGAAGAGACCTGGTTCATGCAGGAGTCCTACTATTACTAGTTTCCCTGAGTCATCAGGAGTTTCTGCCATTTAAAAAGAAATAATCCAGGTCTTAGTCTACAATCTGAATCAGGGATGACAGATACACATACAGTACATGATTTGCATGTTATCACTTCCCCATCACCATGGTCCTGGCAATCCTACTAATTTTTGGTTGTGTTTAGACGTGACTGTCTCAAGCATTTTGGGCAGCCACTATCAATTGAGCTTGATTGACATAATAATGAAACCTTTGTGCTGTTCTTGTCCTAAATCAATAGTTCTTGAATTAACTGGTACATCAGAATCACCTGAGATAACTTTTAATCCATTTCCTGGGTTTCATTGTAGACTTCTAAAATATCTAAAAACGGAATAGAAATGATTCATATGAAGTCAGTAATTTTTTTTTACAAACTAACTTTGGGGAACACAGGACAGGTAGTTTTTATTTTGTTAGAAAATTCTAGTAATGGAGACTCTAGCTTCCTATCTTCATTGCAGTATAGTGTTTAATTACTCTGACAACCAGTAAAGTCTGATGGGTTTGATTTACTCTTTAGGAGTATGGTAGATCGCTTGCTTTGAATTACACCAGGGAAAGCACATGAATCAAATGCCCAAGATAAAGATACAGGATCCAGAGAAGTGACATGTTGATTTTCTAAATATAACTGAGGGCACATTTAAAGCCTCAAATCCTTTCAGTCCTCTGAAAGATTATTCTCTGTTTAGTGGATACCTTTAGAAGTTGTTTAAAATGGAGCTCAACGTTTTTGGACTAGATAATCTTTTGGATTTTTAATATTTCATGCATGTTCATTGCAGTCGATTTAAACATACAGTGTGATTTAACTTCATATATTTTCATCAGATTTTCCATAAAAATAAATCTATACTTTGAAAAAGTTCTTTATTTGATCACATGATTTGATTGTACATCTGGATGTTGTGGGTAAGTTATTGATCCAAGTAGGGACTGAAACATCAAGATTATCCTCTGGGTTAATGACTGACCCAGAAATAGAATCTCGTGTTATTTACTGAGTTACGATTTGGTTTGAAGAGGGTGGTCTGTGATCTGTTTATATAAATTGCAGGAAGTAAGGTTTGGGGTTTGGAAGAATTTACAGCTTCTGTGATGTCTGGCCAGAAAATTCCCCTACCCCACATTAGCACCAGTTTTATTGATATTAGCCCTAAACCATGAAGGCAAAAGAGGCAGGCTTGTTCAGTGTTACACTTCCTACTCAGTCTTAAAAAGCCGAAGTGGATTGTTAACATGATTTTTTTTTTCTCATCTTGTGTTTTTTCTTTTTTTTTTTTTGGTACCTGGGATTGAACTCATGACTTTGCACTTGTGAGGCCAGTGCTTATGCCGCTGAGCTAAATGCCCAGCCTTGTGTTCGTTTCTTCCTGGCCCTAATCTTGGTTTAGGAGGAGAGGGTATAGCCCAGTGATGGTGAGCCTTTTAGAGCTTTCAAAAATAACAAACAGCCAATTTCAGCACATGTGCTGTAGGGTTCACCACCACTGGTATAGCCTAAGTAGCTGATTCATAGGTAATAGTACAGTAAGTTCCTTTAGAATAATTCAGGTGTATGAACTTTTTAATGGACTGTACATATATTTTAAATATATTTTGTGTGCGAATACACAGCATGTTTGGAAATAATAGAGGCCACCAGAAAACAAAAGCTATTGAATGGTTCAAGGGGGTTATTTTGATTTGAAGGTAATTGCTTTTAGTAGAGTTGCTTTCTGGTGTTGTCATTACTTTACTCTCCCCTTTTGCAGCACTGGAATTTGGGAATGGATTTTGTACTGAGAGAAGTGGGAATTTGAACAAATAAGAGCATTTGTGTGATGGTTCTGAACATTTTTCCCCTAACAACTTTGTTGAGATTTAATCATACGCCATATAATTTACCTATTTGAAGTGTAGAATTCACTGTTTTTTAGTATATATTCACAGGGTTGTGCAATCATTGCTACATTCTAATTTTAGAACATTGTTCTCTCCCTCTAAAAGAAGCTCCATACCTACGAGCAGTCTCTATTCTCCTTTTACCTCTTCTTTCCCTGCTCGCCCTAATCTAATTTAATGGAACTACTCATATATAACCTAATTGCTAGTATCAGTTTGCCTGTTGTGGGCATTTAATATAAATGGAATCATACCTGTGGCTTTTATAACTAATTTCTTTCACCTTGCATGTTTTCAAAGGTTGCGATGTTTTATTGTCAGAGTGTTCCATTGCATGGATATAACACATTTTACTTATCCATTCATTAGTTGGTGGACATTCAGATCATTTATTTATTGTTTGCTATTAGGATTTAGTGCTACTGTGAACATTCTTGTTTTAAGTTTTTCTGTGGACGTTTTATATTTTTGGGTATTATATCCAAGGAGCAGAATTGCTGGTTCATATGGTAAATCTATGTTTAACTTTTTGATGAATCACCAAACTGTTTGCCAAAGGGGCTATGCTATTTTGGATTTCCACTGGCAATACATGACAGTTTCAGTTTCTCCATATCTTTGCAACACTATTATCTTTCTTTTGAAAAAGCAATCCTAGTGGGCATGAAGTGTAGTATATTATTGTATTTTTGATTTGCATTTCCTTGGTGACTAGTGATGATCAACATCTTTTCATGTGTTCATTGGACATATGTGTATTTTCTTTGTAAATATGGCAGTTGAAATCCTTAGGTTGTATTCTTACTGGGTTGTAGGAGTTCTTTGTATGTTCTGGATATATAACTTGCTGGGTTGGTCCTAAATTGCTTGAGGGTAGACAGAAGTGATTGCTACAGAAACTTTATTAAAGATTTGATGAGTTTTCAGTCAGATCTTAATTAAGTTTCTTTTTTCCAGCTCTGGAAGAACTTGGTTTATTCATTCATTTAATAAATGAGGGCTTAAGTGTACCCAAGGTTTTGAGACTATACAGAGAATAAAACAGACAAAATGTCCTATTTTCATGAAGCTTACATTAGTAGAGGAGAAACAGTAAATAAAAGTTATATCAAATGATGAGAAAAGCTATGAAGAATAAATCAGGATAATGGTGATAGAATGAAAGTTTATGAAGTATTTCTTGACTTTATTGAATTCTTTTTTTTTTTTTTTTGTCTTTTTGAGACAGGGTCTCACTATGCAGTTCAGGCTGACCTTGGGCTCACTTTGTGGCCTAGGCTGCTCCCGAACTCACAAGAATCCTCCTCCCTCAGCCTCCTGAGTGCTGGGATTACAGGAGTGCACCATCACTCCTGACTGACTTTATTGAATTTTTAATCTATACCTCTCTGCTCTGCTTGACTTTATTGCACTTTCCATTTACTTTCACTTTATACATTTGTTGGTTAACTTTTTTCCTCCTCTTGTGATTCTTAACCTCATTGCAGTCTTGCTGTCACTATTCCGCAAAATCAACTCTCCAGTTATATTATTTTATATTAAAAGCCAGTATTCCTCTGTTCATGTCCATCTTGATACACATTTGACACAATTGCCTTTTTCTGCCTTACATCA
Source organism: Cuniculus paca (assembly GCA_004365215.1). Classification (NCBI taxonomy): domain Eukaryota; kingdom Metazoa; phylum Chordata; class Mammalia; order Rodentia; family Cuniculidae; genus Cuniculus; species Cuniculus paca. The sequence goes on from RJWT010000837.1 coordinate 32,910, forward strand.
TGTTACGGTTTGTATATAGATGGCCCCCCCAGCCTCATGTAGTCATGGAAGCGGCTGAATCTAACATTTATGATCGACTCATTATGTAGCACTGGGATTGGCGGTGTGAGTTCTGCACCCGCCCAGGTGTGGAGCTGACATACAATGTAGAGTCGGAATGGGGGCGTGTTTTCCTCTTTGGCGCGGTTTGCTCTTGCCGCTTGCAGCCGCCATGAACGGCTGCCCCCTTTTGCTCTGGCTGCTGCCTTGAAGTTCTGCCCCAGTACCATGCCAACCTGCCTTGGAGTCAGCTGATTATGGACTGAAATCCACAGAAACTGTAAGCTCAATAAACCTTTCCTTGCTTCATTTTGGTGTCAGGTGTTTGTCTCAGCAACAAGAAAAAACTAACCAAAACACATCACTTGTTCCTATCTGTAATACTATGTTCTCAAGTTTTTATTTTTTTGAATGGGTTCCTCAGACATTTCTTCTAATACTTCTGTGGTGCATTGAGGATCCTCATGAATTTAATCTCTGAAAGCAGATGACAGTTTAGCTCAAGCTGCAACTGTGTCTTCAGGTTTATCTAGTGGAGTTGAGATGGACACCTGATTACTATTCACTCAGCAAGATTCTTTTCCTTGCACTTCATCTGGCAGATTTCTCCTGTTCTAGCTAATTAAAAAAACAGGCTATTTCCAGGGCTACTTTAATGATTACTTGTGACTGATAGTATAGTATAACAGTTCATAATGTTAGGTCAAATGACCTGAATCAGGTTTTTCTTTCATGGAAATTAATGAATTTTATACTTTCTGGATTCAGAAGTAATAAAAGAAGGAATAGCTTTTTGACCTCTGTTGCTGTAGTATTTTCAAAAATTCAGTTCTTATTTTTGTCTTGCACTATGCTCATGCTTTCATTCAGTCTACTGTCATAGTAACTGAGGCATGAAGTTTTCCTTTTTTTTTTTTTAATTTAAGAGAAAATTAAGCCTCGGAGAAATTTCTAATAATAGTCATTGGTGCATAGCAGTTGTCAGAGTTGGAATTCCAGTCTAGGTCTTCAGAATCAAAAGTCATCATTGTAAATTCTTTGTAAATTATAAAGCATTATATTTCTACAAGGGTAGGAGAGGAGAGGGCTTGTTGGAATTACTTGGGAACTTTTTGAAAGTAACTTTCTCCACTTTTACCTCCTGTTCCCAAATAATGCACTAATAAACAACTATATTTGTTTTAACAGCTGCTTCCTAAATGTAAGTAGTGTATAACTCAGTTTAATTGGTTTTATTTAAAGAAATTCCACATTCTTCTGTTGGGAGTGGAATATAATATAGTAAGTAACACACATTGGAGAGTGCAAATTAGTGAGTGACTTTTACCATCCATATTCTGTCATTCTGTACAAACTTCTGTGACACATTGATTTTCAGGGGATGTGAAGAAAATGCTACTGATTGCTGTTGAAACCAAATTTAAACCATATAAATTATGAGTGTAATTGAGTGAATATAATGCACCTATAGTAGGTGCCACAGAGATGTCAGTTTGTAACTTGGAGGCCATCAACAGTGAGATTTCCTGATTTGGGGGTGAACATTAGCCTTTTATGAGATTGCTGATCAGTTGCCGGGTAAGAAGTTTGATATATGTTCTTTTTAGTCTACAAGTTTGAGGTTCAGGACACCGTTCAGTAATCTAGTTGAAAACTGGAGAAGTCTGCAACTAAGGTATGGAGGCTATAGCAGATAAGAAACTAATTGGAAGCTTAGAGTTGGTAGTAAATGGTAACTGACTGAAGGTTTTAAGGATGTTGCAGTTTGGGGGACTCAGTATATTACTAAGATCATTTTCCTTGCCTGAACTCTTGGCTGATTGAGAAAGAAAACAGGAATCAACAAGTGAAGAAATATGATGTGATAAATACCTTTTATTAAAAAATATTTTAACCAGGTAAAACTCAGCATGCCATATAGTTCTCCATTTTAGAGTATACAATTCAGTTTTTAGTACATTCACAAAATTGTGTACTTGTTCCTATCAGAATATTTTCATCAGTTCTTTCTTTCTTTTTTTTTTTTTTTTTGGTTTGTTTTTGGTTTTTTGAAATAGGGTCTTGCTATGTAGTTCAGGCTGACCTTGAACTCTGTGTAGCCCAGACTGGCTTTGAACTCACAGCAATCCTCCTGCCTCAGCCTTCTGAGTGCTAGAATTACAGGTGTGCGCCACCATACTAGGCTTTCATGAGGTGTTTTTTTTTTTTTTTTTTTTTTTGTGGTGGGGTTTGAACTCACAACCTCGAGCTTACCAGGCAAGTGCTTGAACTGCTGGGCTAAATCCCCGGCAAACTTTCATCAGTTCTTAAAGAAACGTCTTAGGAGCCAGTCCCCATCTGCTGACTCCTTGTTGTTCAAGTCTACCATGCTACTTCTTTGGAGAGGAGTAAACTACTAGGAGTATTTAGAGAAGTCATACCCCATAAAACCATGAGTTGAAGTTTTCTTCCCTGACAAAGGGAAAAAATTGTTAGAAACCCAAAGGCCATGCTTAGATGAAAAGGCCATGCCATTTTATCAAGATAGAAAGTATATTAAGGAAAGATGATGAATTCAGCTTCAGACATCGCAAATTTGGAATTTCAAGGAAGGGCTATTAGAAACTTATGTTTGGATGTCAGATGATTCATCGCTGCTGAAGACAAAGATTTGAGATTCATCTGTATACATGTGATTAAAATAGAGGACTAAGTAAAGCACCCATACACTAAAAACAGTAGAGAGCAATATCTTTAGTTTTGATGATGCTAACTGATATTTCTGCTGTATATTGCTATGAGTGGCTTGTTTCTTTCTGGGTTTTGTGACTTGATTGTGAATTAATTTATTCACATCATTAATTTTATAATCCTGCTTGTGGGAGTTTTGTTTTTTGTTTTTTTTTTTTTTGCGGCACCAGGGATTGAACTCATTACCTCACGCTCACCAGGCTGGAGCTTAGACCACTGAGCCAACTCCCTGGCCCTTGTCTTTTTGAGACAGGGTCTCACTATACCATTCAGTCTGGCCTTGAGCTCACTTTGTAGCCCAGGCTGGTCTCAAACTCACAACGATCTGCCTGTCTCAGCCTCCCGAGTGCTGGGATTACAGGTGTGAGCCACCACGTCCAGCTTGCGGGAGTTTTTTAAAGGCCTAAATCAAAGATGAATTCCCTTCAAGAGAATTTTCATTTGCATATGTTGAGGTTGAATAGGGACACTGCTATCCTGCAGTCACTGTAAACAACTTCTAGGTATGGATCTTTAAAAATCATAATCGTGGGCGAGGGCCAGTATGTGGTTGTGAGCTATCAGAGGAAACACCACTGCACTGCTGTCTTAATGCCTTGTCTGCACCTCGTGCCAAGGTTAAAAAAGTAGTTTTCAGCCTGGTGTGATGGTGCACATTTGTAATCCCAACCTGTAATTCCAGCAGTCGGGAACATGAGGCAGGAGCACCTGATGTTTGAGGCTAGCCTGACTTACACTGCAAATCTCGTCTCCAAATCCCCAACCCTGTACCCCTCCCCTCCCAAAGCAGTCTTCTTTGTAATTCTTTCAGGTAAGACCTAAACTTTGCAACTTTTCCTGGGCCTGAAGGGGTCTTAGAATTAATTGAAATTTAGAATTCATGTAGTTTGATAAATGCCCTAAAGGTGAAGGAAAGCTAATTTTAGTACTCTGCATATCTCCATAATTCCCTTCTTATACTTAGTTTTTGACTTCTGTTCATACCTTATTTTTTGTTAGGTTTTGGATTTATGAAGATTTGAAAATATTTTATCTAGCATCTAGTTATTTTAACTGAATATGGTGATCAAGCCATCTATCATGTCATCCTGGCAGAAATAAAATCATGTCTATCCAACATATGCAGGACAGTTAGTTGTTGCTAATTTAGTCAGCTTCTGAATCAACAGTTATAAACTTAGAGCAAAATCCAATGTTTTCTTTGGCTCACGTAATATTTAGAAAATAAAAATCAGATTTTAAATAAGATTTTGGATTTCTTCTTTTGAAAAACTGAAAGTTCTTACAATAATGGGCCAAGCAGGGTATGGTGGCAAGTGCAAAGACTGAGTTCAGTGTCCAGTACAAACCAACCCCCCGCCCCCCAAGAAAACACCACCTACAAAACAATAATGGGCCTACAATAGTCTTTCTTAGCAGCCTTTGACTAGAGCTGACAGTAGTTGGTGACCTCTTCCTTTCAGGCTAAATATGGTCTCTTTAGTTGTTCACAGTCTCATCACTTGTGCAGTGTATTCACATGTATACACCAATACCTGTCCTAACTTACTTCAGTTATATTAATGTCTCAGTTACTCTTCTGATTGCCGAGACAAAATACTTGGCATCCTCAAGTTAAAGGAAGAAAGGTTTATTTCAACTTACAGTTCATAGAGGTTTCAGTTCATAGTCGACCCGAAGGCGGGTTGGCATGGGAGAAAGGCATCACAGAGGAGAAACAGTTCATGGCAAACAGGCAGGAGATTTGCAGACTGCAGCAGCAAGCCTGCCTTCTTTCTGTCCCTTACTGTATATTCCATTCAGACTACAGGTCTATTGATTGGTGCTGCCCTTACCCATGGTGAGGTTTCTATTCATCCTCTTAATCCCAATATCACACCCTTAATCCAGCCACCTTTGAAACTCACTACCTGTGATTGCCCGGGGCTTTGCGGGGGGACGTCTAGCTGCAAGCCATAATAACAATTTCCTTTAGTATTTGTGAATCATCCTTGTCCCTAGTGAAAATATTTGACACTGCCACATCCTAGGGAGAGTAGCACTAATAGACGTTTTCATATTTGTTTACTTTATTACTTAATTCTAACAGCAAACCTGCAATGATAAAGTTATAAAAATGTTATAAAGGTGTTCCATTGCCAAATTTCAGACAAAGAAACAGGTTTTTTGAGGTTATGTGAATTCTTCAAGGTCTCAGCAGCATTACAAGTTAGAATTTGAACCTAGAATTTATTCAGAGAGACCTCCTTGTGTTCCAATGTTAATCTTTTTTTTTTAAACAATGGAACTGTTTCTTCAGATTTCTTAGTGAAGTCTAATAAATCCATAAATGGTGGCACTGCTTTCATTGAAGAGATGTATAAATGGGGGAGCAGTTAATGTTGGAACCGGGGATCTGCATGCTCAACTTGATAGACGCTTAGGCATCTTTGTGGAATGCTCAGGATTTTTCTAAATATTTTGGACACACTCCGTAAGCACAACCATTTGTCAAATTATGAAGTCTCAGCTCATTTGGGTGTCACAGTTATAGTATGCTTGCTTCTTTTTTTACTCTTCCTGGTGTTTCTTCTGTAATCCCTCTTACTATTCAGTAGCATTTCTCATTCATGTGAGTTTGAATTCTGATAATGGTTACTCTTTTTAGCATTCTGTTATGTTTTTCACAGAGTTTTAATTAGAATTGTGATGTGATTTATAGTTTTAATTTATTTTGGAGCATCTAATAACTAACTCTTGTTTACTTTTAGATTCTCTTTGTGGCCAGATGGGTTTGTATGGACAGGCTTGTCCATCTGTAACTTCATTAAGGTGAGTGCTCATTTCTTTTTCTCTTTATTGGAATATCTAGCACTTAAAAGTAAACTCATTTGACATTGAATTTCAAGATGAAGTTCATAATAAAATATTGCATCTTGTTTTGTCAAGTAGGCACTTTGTGTAGTGGAGAGATTTTTTGTGTAGAGATTTTTGTGGTAATGAGATTTGGATCTGCTCTTTGTTTACATTAGTAAATTTAGTGAACTGAGTGAACTTAGTAAGGTTATGGTCGTATACATGAAATAACATAATTTTACACTTCCTTTGTTTCTTAATCAGCTTTGTGTTTGTTTTAATCATAAAATGGTAAATTTTGATTGCCTTCATAGCAAATTATTAAATGAAACTTAACGAGACTAATTTTAAATTACTCTCATTTACAGTATATAAGGGAAATGTGAAAAAGTAAAACTTAAGTTGTATATACATTCAGTCGTTTCAGAATTTTTTTTTGTTGACGAGAATAAAACAAAATGAGTAGAACAGAACAAAGCAGATCAGAACAGAACAATGCAAGCAATATAGGACTAGTTTCAGAATTTTGAAGTCACCAGATCCTTCCTACAAGTCAACTTTTACACGAATCTCAGTGAATAAAGTAGCTAATATGCTCTCTGCTTGTTTAGACTTCCATATTTACCTTAATAGTGACTTTTGAGGAATTTTTGTGGTTTTACTAGCACAATTTGAAAACCTAAACCTGATTTTTCAAATTGTAACCTTTTGGATTAGAATATAAAGTGTGACGACAGCATCTGCTAGTTACATGTGGTGTTGCAGTCAGTCGTCTCATTCATTTAGCATATTGAGCACCTGATGCATAGCACTTGATGCACTATTGTAACATAGCAGGTAAAATCCCATAATTGTGGACTATACGTATTGGTGGAAGGAAAGTTAACAAAACAAGTAGAAGTATTTGTTAAAGTGTGACAGTGATCAGGGATAAGAAGGTAATTAAAATGGAGGAGAATAGAAACTAATGAGGGTATGTGTTATTTTAGACAGGGTAGGCAGGGAAAATCACTGAGAAGGTGACAATTGAGCAAAGAACTGAAATAGTGATGGAATGAGCCTTACATTGAGTATGTGGAAGATGAATATACCAGTCAGAAGGACTCCAGGAAGTGCCCAGGCAGGAGGTTGCTCTGTATGTTTAAGGAATGTTGTGGAGGTCTGTGTGGCTGGAGCAGAGCTGGAAGAGAGTTGGAATTGTCCTGTTATGGAGGGCATGAGGAGAGAGAAGAGGGATACAAAGTTACTGGAGCCATGAATGTGAAGCTAAGGAATCTTTAGGATTGAGAGAGATTCTAGTTTTCTAGAGTGCCACAAAAGAAAAATGAACAGTGAAGTTGCCTTTTTCATTTTTATGTACCTCTTCCTCAGTAGAAAAACTATGCTGTTACGGTATTTCTTTCCATGAGAGTAGAAATAGGTGAAAAGATTGCTTTTCTGTTTACCTTGAGTTTTTTCCCCCTCCTCTGTAAACAAGAAACATCTAAATATCTCTGAAAAGAACTTTTTTTTTTTTTTAAAGACTCATAATTTCTTTAATCTTCAAAACTGTTCTAGAACTGATTTGACTCACTGGTGATCTCCGCTTACTATGATGGGAACAGCCATTTTACCTTCTCTTTTAATACTGTCTTTAAAATTTTGGGAATGGTTTCATCAGGATATTTTGATCACTTTGATCTTAATATTTTTCCTTAAATATATTTTAGTAGTGGAGTTACAATGAAACAGTCATATTAAGGCCGTTGACTGAGCAGACATTATATATGTAAGTGAAGGTAGGGAGTGGAATGAAAAGTGTGTGAAATGTTCAAAAAAATTTTGGATAGGATAAGATAGTAAATGAATTATAGTTGTTCCCCCAATCATCTTAAATAAGATAAGCAAGTGTTGTTTGCTTAGAGATGATATTGAATCTTTGTTCAATATATGAATGTATTAGGAGTTTTTTTTTTTTTTTTTGGTTTTGGTTTTGGTTTTTTAAGATTAGGGTCTCACTGTGTAGTTTAGGCTGGTCTTCAACTTGCTGTGTAGCCCAGGCTGTCCTCAAACTTGTGGCCATCTTCATGCCTCAGCCTTCCAAGTGCTGGAATTACAGGCACACACCACCACTCCTGGCTTGTATTATGATTGTTTTAAAAATTCTTACTGTATTTTTAGGTTTAAAAAGTAATACTTCATAGAAAGTATGTAGCATTTAATATTTTCGTTTAACATAGTTTTATTTACTTACTACTTATTTACTTTTAAACACTTATTTCATTTAACATAATTTAATTTATTTAGGTTTTTTGAGGTAAGGTTTCACTGTGTAGTTCAGGCTGGCCTTGGACCACTGCGTAGCTCAGGCTGACCTTGATCTCATGGTGATCCTCCTGCCTCATCCTCCCAAGTGCTGGGATTATAGGTGTGTGCCATCTGCCAGCTAAAATTATATTTTAATGAAAGTTACAGTAACAATATTATATTTTGTATGAGACAGTTTTTTTCATTAGTGTTCTTTGCCTAGGCAAAAACCATACTAGTAATTTAAACACACATACTTTATAGAGAGAATGGTTAACTAGATATAAAGTTGTTAACTGGGTAGTAGAAAAGGTAAAAATAAAACTTGGTAAGTTATGAAGATAAGACACAGTAAGACGCCAGGTACTACCCATAAGATTCAAGGACAAGGGAAAAAGTTAGGAAAGAAAGCCCCTTTGAATTGAGATTTAGACCTGTGAGGAGAAACTGCTGCAAGACTAATGGCTGGTGTCTGAGCTTGGAAGATGGGACCTGTCAGATTGAGAGCTAGATCTCTGTGGGGGGGATGCTGACTAGAGCCAGCATCATGTGGCATATTATGAAACTAGTTCAGTAAGTACTGGAAACACTGTAAACTGAATGACTTGCTCCTGTGGGAAAGGTCTGCTGGTGAAGAGATGAAGAAGCCTTTGCTAGGGAAATGCTTTTATGAATGCCAAAGAGTAGATAGAAAGGCACAAGTGTCTTTCTCCTCCTCCAGACTTGCAGTCAGTTTTTAGTGTCTTGGCTTGCTCAGCGGAGCTTTGTGAGAACCCAGCTGAAAAATACAAGTGTGGTTTGTAGAGAGAATTCTGGCTCTAGCATCACAAAGCAGGATAATAGTGGAGAATGCTGCACTTCAGAGCTAATGGGCAGTAGCTTAACTGTCACAGCTGTTTCAGCAGTGCACTGAGAAATATGATACAAAAAGATGTTTTCTAAGATCTGTTTTGTACTCAGAATACCTACATGCTGCTGAAAAACCCTAAATCATGTGAAATTATACTTAAAAATTTTTTAAGATTTTCCAGTATTCCTTGCAGTCTGAAACTATTGCATTCATATCCTGGGTTTAGATGCTGAGAGTGTAGATAGTCAGGGATACCGGATTTTCCACATCTGTTCATTTCCTGAGTTTTGGATAGCAAAAATGAGTTCAGATTGTGATGGATATAGTTTCTGTGAAACAGTAGAATCTTAAAAATTTAACATAAGCTATTTGGTTCCTGAGTTTCAATAAGATGGGTTCTAATCCCAAAGTATATCTGTATTTTATTTATAAGTGTAGATTCAGTAAGATCAAAAGCTTACTGAATAGTCTATGCAGACAAGTAAATACGATGTATATATCACATGACTTCTTTTGCATAATGTGGCCAACAGACTGGTTTTGTAATTTGATTTTATCAAAGCAAAATAAATTTGTTTCTTTGGGCTTGTTGAGACCCTGCATTTCTCTCAGTTACCTAATATATTTTAGCATATTGGTTTTATGGTCCACATGTATGTTTTATATAGCTTGAGACACTGGTTGCAGTGGCACTTGAAGTAGTTTCTGATGACAATTACTGTCTTCCTGAGATTGCTTCCCATTATTTTCCTCCTTTCATAAGTGAGGAAACAGAAGCAAAGTTAAGCAACTCAAGCTGATCAGGGACAGGTCTAGGTTTCATATGTGCTGGTAGGTCTTGTTCCAGTGCCCCCAGTGCTCTTAACCATTGAACACTACTGCCTCTTAGCTATCAATATGTACTGTAGCCCGGGGATTTAGCTCAGCAGCATAAGCGCCTACCTGGCAAGCGCAAGGTTGTGAGTTCGATCTCCAGTACCAGGAAAAAAAAATGTATTTCAAGGGTTTAAAAAAGAGGAGGGTATTTGCCAAAGAGATACCCCATTTAATCAGGGATAGCGTAAAATAGTAAGCACAAAAGGGAAATACCAATGCAGGAAATTGTGGTGGGAATGTAATAGAAAACCACTGTCTTAATTTTAAAATATATTGTATATGATTGAAAAAGATCTTGTTACCAAAAACAGTAATTCTTTTGGAGGGAGAGGTAATAGAGAAGTTTAAATTATTATGAATTCATACATGTGAGGAAAATCATATTAGAGGTGATAGAGAATAAAAGTGTCACTAAATACATGGGTGGGGAAAGGGGGAGTTAAATATAAAGCCTTTACTAAGAGTGCAATAGCATTAATACTGGAAAACAGAAAAGAATGTATGTTTGCTTTAGCAAGCTGTTTTAGTCAAGCTTTGCTTGATTAAAAATAAAGGAAACCAGTACTGGGTTTTCAGGCAAAAAAATTTTTTTTTATATATATATATTTTATTTGGACAACCCTGGGATATTTCATAAACCCCAAAGATAGCTGAATCTTCGAACATGAAGATAGGTACTTATGAAGTTATTAGGAACCTAGGCAGTATACTGTTTCTCTGTTAATTTTCTCTGAATCTTAATTTATTTTTTCACTTCTACAGATAGCTTTCTTTGCCTTTCTGGTACATAATCCTCCTGTACCTCTCAAATTCATAACTTACTCATTGAGGAGACCAGTCCAAATTGTTTTAGTTCTAATTTTGATTCCCAGAGAAGAAAATAAGGTGAACAACTTAGATCATGTATCAACCCTGGTTCATATACTTTTACATGGTTGTTACCTTACTGGTACACAGATGGTATGGTATAGATTGGCTCTGGGGATGGAGGCAGCTCTAAGAAAGGACATTGTTAGCTAGGTGAAACACTACAGAAAGTGTTTGATACAACACAGCATTTGTACAGTGTTGAGTGAGAAGAATTAGGATTTCAAGAGAGGATATACTGGGGATTCAGACTCTTTCTGAATAGTCTTTTGAGTAGAGTGGGATACTTGATTTCCATCTTTATATCAAAACATCCAAAGTATCCTTACAGTTGAGGATTTGAAATTGAACTCCAGTCTTAGTTCTACTTAAGCTGATAAATACAGTCATGTACCATATAATGATATTTCTGTTGACTGTGGACCACATTAATGATGGTGTTTTCATAAGATTATATTGCTTAATAACATCTAGCCATCTTTGTTTGTGTAGATAAGTGTACTCCATGATGTTCACCCAACAAAATTGCCTAATGTGCATGTCTCAGAACATATGCCATTGTTAAGCAATACATTGCTGTATATATTGAATATTATTAGCTTACTATGATGCAGAAGACTCATGAAAGAAATGGATGCAGCTGAATGCAGTGACATATGCCTGTAATACCAGCTACTTGGGAGTTCAAAGCAGGATTGCAAGTTCAAGGCCAGCCTGGGCAACCTATCTCAAAAAATAAAAAAGGGCAGGGTAGGAGGTAGCATGGATGAGGCCCAAGTTCAATCTCTATTACTAAAAGAGAATATAGAGTAGAATATGTATTATAATTTGTATAGTATTATAATCTGATGTCTCTTAGAATGTACATACCTTAGTCATCACCACATCTAGTGTAGCGAATTTATCCATCATATCCAAAATCTTCCTAGGACTTTACTGCATAATTCTACCTTCCCATCCCTCTCTTAGCAAGGTACCTAATGATCTGCTTTTCTGTCTGTTATGTTTGTTTACATTTTCTAGAGTTTTACATAAATGGAATCATTGTGTGGGGTGGGGGCTGGCTTCTTTTACTCAGTATAATTATTTTATGATTCACCTATGTTGCTGAATGTATCAGTAGTTCATTTCTTTTTATTCCATTGGGTTTGTTAATGCATTCATCCACTGATGATATTTGTATTGTTTCTGGTTTTGCCTATTACAAATAAGCATGCTACGAACATTTGTGTGCACCTCTTTCTATAAATATATGGCTTATTTCAAGTAAATTCTTAGGAGTGAAATCAGTGGATCATATGATAGGTATATGTTTAACATCTTAAGAAATTGCTAAACTGCTTCTAAAATAGTTATATCATTTTAGATTCCAGCAGTGTATTAGAAATTCTCATCAGCACTTGATATGGTTGGTCATTTTAGTTTTAGCCATTCTGGTAGGTGTATAGTAACAGCTCAAAGCGGTTTTAATTTGTGTTGCATTTTTCTTGATTCTTTGCCATTCCATATCTTCTTTATTGAAATCTTTGTTCATGTATTTTTCCTATGTTTAAAAATTAGGTTTGTGGTTTTATTGAGTGTTTTTTTAAATTTTATGGATACAAGTCTTTAAGATGTTTGCTCTGCATTAAAAGAAAATCTTTTAATCTGTGACTTGTGTTCTTCATTTTAACAGTGTCTTTGAATAACAGAAGTTTTAAATTTTGATGGAAGTCCAATTTATCAGTTTTATTGTATTTTTTTGCGTGTTATATCTAAGAAATATTTGCCTCACCAAATGTTACAGTTTTCCTCTTGGTTTCTTCTATAAATTTTACCGCATTAGCTTTTACATTGAGCTCTGATCCATTTTTCAGGTTTTGTTATGATGTGAGCTAAGGGTCATTTGCTAAAATTTAATTTAATTTAATTTAATTTAATTTTATGTTACGTTATGGCACCAGGGATTGAACTCATGACCTCGCATTTGCCAGGCAGGCGCTTAGGCCACTGAGCTAGTTCCCTAGCCCTTGTCTTTTTGAGACAGGGTCTCACTGTGCCGTTCAGGCTGGCCTTGAGCTCACTTTGTAGCCCAGGCTGGTTTCGAACTCCCAACGATCCTCCTGTCTCAGCCTCCCGAGTGCTGGGATTACAGGTGTGACCCACTATGCCCGGCTTAAAATTTTATTTTTAATTGACTGTGTCTTCTCTACTCACATTCCTATCCCTGTACTTACCCCTTTAAATTTTTGGTCCATTTCTTATAAAAAGTAATGTGCTTTTGTGTAACAGACTGAACTTAATCTAATTTTTTTAACCTAGTCTTGAAATTTCAACAAGGAATCTTAAGAGTGGGTGTTAGAATGTGCCTATGATCTTCTGAGAACAACTGCTGCTTAAGTAATCACGCAGTTGTATAATGATAGGAATGTCTGTACTAATAAATAATATACAGATACTATATGTGTTAATATTGTAGATACTCTATATTGTTAAACAGCTGTATGTGCTTATTTAAGACTTCTAGGTAATTTAGAGGGTATGTGTGTGTGTGTGTGTGCGCGCCTTTTCAGGGTCTGTGTACCTTATGAGGAGACTGGTGTTATTATTTGTGGTCAGGGGAGCTTGTGTGCTGCCTGTGGTTGTTTTATTTTTGTTGTTTTTTTAACCCACAATGTAGACTTAAATTCAGTTATATTTGTTGCATGTTATACACTCTGGTAGCTTCTGCAAAGGTGAAAACAAGCAAAATATGTCTAGGAGTATTTCCTCCTCCTCTTGCTCCCTCCCTTTCCTTTCTTCCTTTTCTCTAGTACTGGGGATTGAACCTAGGGATGTTCTGCCACTGAACTACATCCCTAGTCCTTTTTATCTGTTTCTTTATTGAGACAGGTCTTGCTAACTTGCCTAGGTGTGGTAGTCAACTTCAGATCCTTCTGCTTCAGTTTCCCTCAGTTGCTGGAATTACAGGCATGTGACAATGTGCCCAACTAATATTTAACAATATTTTAATTGGTAATAGTTGTCCTCTATTGAGTATATACTACGTGCCACACGTTGTGGACTAAGTGTTCTATGTGTATTTTGTCACTTGCTACATGTCATGTAGCATCTGAAAAACTTTGTTCTTATTATAAAAATAGTTTTGACTCTTCAACCCCCCCTTTAGGGTCTCTGGACCACACTTTGACAGCCGCGGAACCATAGAATTCACATGTAGCAGCATAAACTGTTTCCTTGACATATTCTGTTATACTTAATACTAAAAGATAAACCAGCATCACCCTCTATGTTAGTTCTTTGCTACCTTTAATGCCAAATTTAACTGGTATAATATCACAAAGGTGAAATACGTGGACATAAAACTCAAATAGCAGAATGCCAATATATATTGGATGGTGAACAGAAACAGTTTCCTTTCTTCAGTACTGATTGCAGAGGACAGGTTAAAACTTCAGTGAAACAGAATGAACCAGTGGACACAAATTACTTGAAGAATTTTGTTGTTATTCTTTTAAGAAATATAGCAGATTCTCTTTGTTTTTAGACAGCTGTAAAGATGGTTTTGAATGTTCTCATGTAGAAGGGGCTGTGATGTTCATCAGTCTTAATTACTCAGATTTAGAAATTCCAGTAGACAGAGATTTAAATGCAGATTGTAGTATTTACTCTTAGACTCATTAATGCCTCAAAAATGTTTTTTTCTAAATTTTAAAGTAAAATATTTTAAGATGGGAATTACACATTGCATAAAAATATCTTTTGATCACATATAGGATCCCTCAGTTTGTACTCTAAATGGAGTTTTAGTAAAGTATATATGCCTTGTATGAATTCAGAATACAGTTTTATGAATTTTAAGATTAGATGTTTGTGGGGTAATTTAGAAAATCTAGAAAATAGATATAAATACATCATAGTATTTGCACCAGATCCTACAGGAAGAGTTGGAAAAATTCTGAACTTTTAAGTTGGAGGAGGAATCCAAACAATGTTACCGTTGTAAAATATGTAAAAAGCCATTACAAAAGGAACTCTAGTTTTCATTTTACATGACCCAATTTTCGTATTAAAACTTTTTTGATTTACAGTGAATTACCTAATTTAGAGAAGATTGTCTATATTGTGAACTTTTCTTACTTTGGAGATACAATATTAAGGAATAGTGTTAGCCTCCAAAATAGTTGACCAAGATTTAACAACATGACCTCTTAAGGTTCTTTTTGCATCTGATTTTGTGATAAGAAGCTCTGAAATCACAGTTGTGTTTACTGATAGCAGTTCTTGCTCAAATACCCAAAATTTTTGTATAAAGTGTATTATAAAAATTCTGTGACCTTTAGAGGTGAAAGTTGTGAAAGTCTAGAGTTTTGATGAGTCACCTTCTACCATTTGTTGGGTTCCCTAATCTAAATTCTGATTACTGTACCCTATATTTTCACTTCAAATTAATGAAGGCTTTATTTTTTTCTCCTTTTGGGAGGGACTTTCAAAAAAGTTAGTTCTCATAGAAAGTTTAAAGGCTTAGTTACTTATGCCTTCCTTAGTGGAAAGTAGTTTAATGCTCTTTGTTTTTCTTCTAAATGGAGCACCAGTCATTTTGAAAAGGTGGAGTTTTTATTGGAGAGCAAGGAATTAATTTTGGAGTTTGTTTATTTGTTTTTAAAGACAGACTCTTGCTGTGTATTTCAGTCTGGCCTTGAACTCACTATGTGGATCAGACAGGCCTTGAACTTGTGGCAGTGCTCATGCCTCAGCCTCCTGAATGCTGGGATTATAGGTATTTGCCATTTTGTACTTTAAAACACCATCTTTAGGGACCAATATTGTTAGCTTAGGGCAGTGTGAGAGGGAAGGAGAAAGGAAGAGAGGGAAGGAGAAAGGAGAAAGTACTATGCAAGGTAAAAGTTTCATTGAAATTTTGTCAGGAGCAAGCAGATCCTGGACTAGGCAAATGGACACACTTCTTTCTTTTCCTTGTTATACCTTTGTCTCTGCTACAGTATACCCAAGTGTGAGTTTTGTACTCTTAGAATTGTGGATTTAGAAGTCGTTTGTGGCAGAAATAGGGTTTTTATGGATTGTTTCTGGAATCATCATGAGATAATATTTCTGTGGGAAAAGCAGGTTCTCAGTTTTCTATACCATATATAAAAATTTTAAACAGTGCTTTTTGGGTATCTTGGCATAAATAGTTGACTGAAGGGCTTATTCTCAGTTGAAGTTGCTAAATGATGATTGTGTGATTTAGGGTATGTAAGTCTAAAACCACTGAGAGATAGTCATTTAAAATTTAGAAAATCCCTAAAGAGTATGGATTTGATAATATTAACAGCAAATATTTATTGAGTGCTTGTTGTGCATTAGAAACTGTTCCTGTTGCTTTATATGTATTAACTTTGGGGTGGTTACAATTTTACCCTCATTTTGCAAATAAGGAATCTGAGGTATAAAGCAGCTAATTTGCAGCCTGGTTTAGCCTGGGTACTTGGGAGGGTGAGGCAGCAGGATTGCATGTTCAAGCCAGCATAGCCAATTTAGTGAGACCCTGTCTCAAAATAAAAATAAAAAAGAGCCACGCACTTGCTCAGTGGTACAGTGCTTGTCTTGTGTGGCCCTGGATTTAGTTCTCAGTGGCAAAAAACAAGCAAGCAAACAGACTGCCCCCCCAACTAAATGACTAATTTACTTTTTTAAAATCCTGTAGCTAAAGTAGGAAGAATTTGGATTCTAATTTAGGCAATCTTCTTCCCCCAGGGTATGTTCTTAATCACAAAGCCATATGTCTTCTGGTACAAGACATAGGTTGATATTTTGCTTAAATTGAGCCAAGAATAGAAACTCTGATATTGGTGGTGTATAACTAATTTAGACAAAAGTATTGCCATCTGTTTTTGTTTTTAAATAACTGAAGTTATGGCTTTATTTACAAATCTAGGATTTTCATCTTAAATTGTAGACCATAGGTTGAGTGGAAATACCTTCCATAGAAAATCTGTATTTTCTCTATCTTTGCTTATAACTTTAATCAAAGTTTATTTCTCTTTTAGGATTTGGCTTTAAGTAGCAAGGAAGAGCCAACACATTCTCCTACATTTCTCTTTTTTTTGTAGTCTTGATATATGGTTTGTCTTTCAAATTCCAAAAGTGATAATCCAATCCTTTGTTACCAGTTTTCCAACCTGCAATATCAAGTCATTAATTAATTTACTCTTTAGAAGAATGTCTTGTTTTAGGTTCTGTTGTATCACTCCACTGCCACATACTAAATTCTGTATGTGGTAGGAATTACATTTATCTGCTGATAGAAACTCTTTTATAATAAAAAAAAATTCAAAATCTGAAAGGTAAGCAGTCCAGGCCTCGCATGGCAGCTTCACACATCTTTCATACACAAAAAATCAGAGATCCAGGTTCTTTCTCTTTACATTCATGTCCTCAGTGTTTGGCTTGTTTTCTCAAGATTAATTAGTGATGGAAGATAACTGGTAGAACAGTAGCTATTATATTCCAGAGAGAGAGAAAGACAAAAGGCACAGTGCCATCCTGAGTAAAATCAGGATGTATTACTAAGGGAAAAGGTAAGAACAAACATTTGGTGCCATAGCTTCTGCTTCTAGTTGCCCTGGGTACTGAGACACTGTACTGTAACAGTAGTGACAGTACATATTGACCCCTGAGATGCATGTGATGAGAAGTATATAAGAATCACTGTAGTGGTAATTACAAGGATTTCTTCTGAGTTTTCAGTTGCTCGATTTTTCACACACTGCCAAGTCTTAAGGTGAAATGCCAGGTGCCAGGAGTGGAGTGGGAGGATTCAGTAATATTTGGGTCACAAGATCATTATCCTTTTTATTACCTCATTATTCTTATTTATTGTATTTCCCTGGTGTTTTTCCTCTTACTCCATTTAGGGAGAAAACACATCTACCATTTCCCTACACTTTTTGATATTGTTGGGAACTTGGAAGCTTTTCCAAGTAAGCCTTTGGTACTCCTTAAGAATTGTGAGTTACAGAGGGAGGCTCAAGCAGTGTGGTCAAGCAGTTTAAAAGCAAATATGGAATCATAACAGTGGTAGTGTTTTATTAAGTCGTAGTTTTGACTAAATGACTTGGTTTTTAGTAGTTGCATCTTAATGCTCCTTACCCTATAATTTTATGTAAAAGAAACCCCTCACATTCTTTTAATCAGATACCATTGTAGGTTGGACAACGTCAGACATAAGTTCTCCATGCTTTTCTTTCTCCCATAAGTAACAAGTTCTTTTATCTTTACTTCTATCTTCTCAATTTTCTCTGCTATTCCAGTAGAACTGTTTCTATTTCAGGGTAGTCTACCTGTGAGTCTGTGCTCCGTCCGAGTCGTACTTTTTTCCAAGTTAGGAAAGATTGATTCTGTGAGTATCCTTCTCTTATGTTAGTAAGTCCTCTTTTTCACCGCTTCCTTTTAGCATTTAAAAGTGTTTTTGGCTTATAACAGGTGTTATGGTCTTATTGATATGGGGAGAGGCACACCCACAGCTTCATTGGGCAGTTGCTATTTCATTCCTCAGTTGACGGGCATTTAGGTTGTTTCCAAGATCTAGGTATTACAAATTGTGCTGCTATAAACTTGGGTCACATCTATTGCCATGGTGTGATGTTTTTAATTCTTTTGGGAAGATGCCCAGAAGGGGAATAGCTGGGTTGAATGGGACCTCTAATCCTATTTTTTTGAGGAACCTCCACACTGATTTCCACAGTGGTTGCACTAGTCTGCATTCCCACCAACAGTGGAAAGGTTCCTTTTTCCCCACAGGCAGTTGCTATTTCAATCATGAAAGTTCTTCTTTCAAGGAGTTGAGTCTCAATGATAGTAAAGAATTACACTTCTGTAGAAATAGTATGATACCCTACTATAGGAGAATGATCTCATTCTGCTTAGAAGATGGAAGACAGGGAAAGGATATTGACCAGGCTTCTGTAGGGAGAGATGTTTAGTTGGTGTCTTAGGACAAGAAGAAGCTACTCAGGCAGAGTGAAAAGGGATATTCCAGAAAAGTAGGCTTTTATTTCTTAGCTAATTACTATGTTATTTTTCAAGTAACTTCTATCTGGTGTGGTATTAAGTAGCATTAGAAGTAGTAGTGTATGGTCTAACCTCTGTGGGGAGGGGATAGTTGAGAGAGAAAGGAGAGGCTAGAAAGCTTAGGTGTGTGATCCAATTATGTATATAAAGAAGCATGTAAAATGCCAAAGTTAGGTTAGAGAAAGATTAATAAGAAATTAAGCTAAAGTAGTTGTAAATGAGTTTAGGTTTAGTAAAATAGGAGAAAGGGAGACATTGAAAATACTTGGGCATAGTGACGTGAAAGCAATGTTAACAGATTTCTCTGGGAATGTATGCATGGACTTGAGGTGATTAGCAGGGAGGGATGGTGAAAAAACAAGAGTCCAGGAGGTCAGCTAGGAAGCTTGTGGAATGAGGTGAAGTAATGAGGGCCTGACATTTCTTAACCAGATTTCCATAACCAGATTCCTCAGAGCTTTCCATGCTGTTTTTAAATTTACCACCATCTGTTCTCTTCTACAAGTGGGTTTCTGTCATCACCATTCCACTAATAGGTTTCCTTCTAAAGTTACTGGTGATCTGGCCAAATCTAATGGTAGTCTTTTGTGTTTTGCTTAATGGGAAATTACTTAACCACCAGCATAAGTACTAACATTGGAGGCACTTTTTGCCTCACAACCAAGAACATATAAAATTTAATTATTCACATACAAAGCAGAAGTTCCATGTTTTTGATTTAAAAGACATTTTATAGTGAATTTAAAATTTGCTCTAGCAGAACAGGTGAATGAGAGCACAATAACATAATCCTTACATAGTTGTCTTTGAAAACTAGGGACCCTTTTCTTTCTATTTAGGTTTGACTTTAAGGCTTTGTTGAAATTCTTTCTTTTTTCCTTTCAAGATGGTAGTCCATATTATTCTTTCTGTTTTCTGAACTTTACAGCACCCAGAGCTCAGTCCTTTGATTCATTTTTTTCTTGTATTTTCAGTTCCTGATTAGCCTATAGATACTTTCCTCCTATGTAGCTCTATACACATACAATTATAAATTCCTGTTAAATGTATTATAACACATTTAAAAATTTTATTTTATTGAGACTCTCATAAGGCCTCATTACTTACGCTGATGGAAGGGAACAGAAGGTAAAGGTGGTTTTCAATAGGGGGTATCTGCAATAAGAATTATATTCCAATTTGAAACATGCTGCTATATTAAGTTTGAAAACACATGTAACTGGGTGCTTTGCTAATTTGGACAACATACAGCTCTAGCAGAGTTTTGATTGAGTCAAATAGGATGATAATGTGGTATAGTAATAGGCAGTGTTTATTGTGAATGTTTATTCGCAGTATACACTATGCATGAAATGTAAATAATAATAGCAGAACTAGTATTATCACCACCACCCCAGTACCTAACAATCATTAAACATTGTCTGGAAATGTTCTGAGTGCTTTATTTTTATATCTTGTAGCTACTGTTTTAATTATCTTCCTCATTTTACAGGTGAAGTATGGTAGAAAAGGATTGGGAACCCAGAGATCTGATTAAGATCTGTTTTAGTTCTGCTGGGTAGTCTGAATTCTTTAACTTTAGTGTGCCCTAATTTTTCATCTTTAAATTGAAGAGATTAGTAAACCAGGAGTGGTGGTGAACGCCTGTAATCCTAACACTGGGAGGCTAAGGCAGGAGGATCACTGAGGCAGGAGGATCGTTGTAAGTTCGAGACCAGCCTGGGCTATAAAGTGAGCCCAAGACCAGTTTGAATGCATAGTGAGACCCTGTCTCAAAAAGCCAAAAAAAAAAAAAAATTGAAGAGATTAGTTATAATCTCTGGGGTACTTCCCTACTCATTTGATATTGTGCGATCTCTAAATATCCTGTCTCTTTATTCTCAAGTCCTTATAACTTTCTTTATGATTGGATTGGTCATTTCTATTACTGTAGGATAGTAGGTCTTTTCTTTTTTTTAATTTGTGAAGGTGCTATTTGGGGAAATTTAAAGTTCAGGTTTCAAAGAAATGTATACACTATAGAAGGAGAGAATTTGAGAAGATTAGGAAGGCAAAACTGAATCAGAGTATCAGAAAAGCAAAATAATAATACAACTGTTTACTAGGAATATAGGTAGAATCCTCATAGCTATCTTAATTTAAATTGCTATTGCTTAAGTTTACCTTATTGTACATTTGTTTTCCCTGTAGGATACTCCTAGACCAATATTATTAATTAGTTATTGAATATTATTATTAGTTATTGAATATTTTCTCTGAGCATATTTCAATGCATTTAATTTTCAAAATAATATTTTAACCATTTCATTTTACAGGTTAAAAAATGAAATGTTGGGCCCGGGGATTTAGCTCAGCTGTACACCTGGCAAGTGTGAGGTCATGAGTTTGATCCTTGGCACGAAAAAAAAGAAAGAAAAAAAGAAAGAAAGAAAAAAAAAGAAATGTAGAGAGATAATGAATATTTTCACAGTCCTGCAACTACAAACTGCTGGAGGCTGCACTTGAATTTTGATCTCACTGATTCCAAAGCCTGTCTTGTTTATTACTAATTCTATATTGCCTCTTAGAAGTTTGTATTCTACTAAAGTATTGCAGGGTGCTTTTTGCTAGAAGCCATTTGGGTTGAGGGGCCTATATACAATTTTCTTAGCCACAGTTTTTTGGGGAGTGCATTCCTGGGGTTTGAACTCAGAGTCTTGCACATACTTGATAAGCCCACTCTCACAGAGCTACGTGCTCAGCCCCAAATACTTTCTTTTGACTGAGGTATTTTCTTTCTCCCTTTATTTTGATACCACTTACAGATCTTTTCAGTCTTTGCTGTATTGGCTAGGGTTATGGTTCCTGTTTTTTTGATCTCAGGATAGAAGGGCTTACATCTCTGCTGAAACTTAACAATTGCAGCGTGAACTGTCAAACTTTCTATAGTCTCATCTTAAATTCTTAAAATAGCTTCTTTTCTTTTCTGGATTATATGTTAACCTGGCAGATTTTTGTTTTCTTGTTTTTGAGTGTTAATGGTCTGAGTATTTTAGCCTTGAAGATAAATACATTAGTGAATCTAGATTACTGGACATTTGCCCAAGCCTGTCCTTGAGCTTGTAATGCTTCTTTTTTTCCTGGACATTTATATGATTTAATCTCTTATATACTCCCAGATCTTTAATTAGTTTTTATAAGCTGGTTTCTTTGCTTTTTTTTTTTTAATTACTGCCTGGTACTGCCTATTCTTTTCACGTGCTCACCAGTGTCCTTGACTTTGCATTCCTCTTTTCAGTTAACTCCCTGAGCTAGGTTGTCTTTTTGCTATTCTTGTCTGTGCTACTTTACTCTTCCTACCTCCCACCTGCTCAGTATCTTCTTTGCTCCATGCAAATTCGATTTCTTAATTACCTTTCTGACTTTTTGCCTCAGGCTTACTTTGGGTATTCCTTTGTTTGTATGACTCCTCTAAAATTTGTATAAAAGAAATCAAGGTACAGATGGATAGTCTTAAGTTTTTAAGGGCTTGTGGTAGTTTGGTGAGTAAAGAGCTGTGCTGCAGATGGAGTTTTGTGTACCAAGATCTTGTTGCCCTATTAAAGTGGCAGATATTCTTTTGTAGAAAGATTACCATCAGCACCGCTTTGTGTATATGTATGAGAAACACTTTCAGAATATGCTTGTTATGTTTTGAAGAGAAACAAATTAAGAAAAAAGATTGGAAATGTTGATCCTTTAAATATTTGCTTTGGTCATTAACATACTCAATCTTTTTCCTCCAGATTTAACTCAGACTTTCCCTCACTTTGGAACACCTAGATTTGTGAATATTGGATTATTTTGAGAAGCAGGGGTTCTTTCCTTGATACTGACTAAGGAGTCTATTTACCTTCAGGATGACATCTGAACTGGAGAGCAGCCTAACATCTATGGACTGGTTACCACAGCTCACCATGAGAGCAGCCATCCAAAAATCTGATGCGGCACAAAATGCACATGGAACAGGAATTTCTAAGAAGAATGCACTCCTTGACCCAAATACAACTCTGGACCAGGAAGAAGTTCAACAGCACAAAGATGGGAAACCTCCATATAGTTATGCCAGCCTCATTACATTTGCTATTAATAGCTCACCCAAAAAGAAAATGACTTTAAGTGAGATTTACCAGTGGATTTGTGATAACTTCCCATATTATAGAGAGGCTGGCAGTGGTTGGAAGGTAAGGATTTTATTTAAATTATTATTTTTGTGCATTAAGCAGTGATAATAGTATTGAGTGCTTTTTAAAGTGAAGCTTTGAGGAAGCTCATATAATTGAAGATGAAATTCTGACTGCTCTTGATCTTTAGGATGTCAGAATGGAATGTTTAGATTTAGGTAACTAACTTACATTTGGTAAAGTGTTAGAGTTTTATTATGTTATTGGACTACCAGCAGACAATAAAAACATTGAGAATATTGTCTCCAGTAGCTTACAATACCTACAGTTCAGATAAGTTGCTAGTGAGTCAAGGTAAAAAAACAGTGTATTGTAACTAATACTATTTCATCATTCATATATTTTAAAAATTATTTTGAATGAATTTTAGACTTACTATAGCAGTTACAGAAGTAGTACAGGAGATTCTCTTGAACTGTATACTTCATCAGCTTTCTGTAATGTTAAGATTTTGCGTAACTGTGGAACAATTAAAAAACCAAGAAATTAATACTGATACATTAGTGATTAAATGTTACTGTTTTTCCCTTTCCATATATATTTGATTAGTACAGTGGTACTTCGATTCATGAACTTAATTTTTTTCTATGATTTTGGAAAAGATGGCCATGTTTGTATGGGAAAGATGGGTATGGTCGTGTTTGTCACCTGATGGAGAGTTTGCAAACAACAAAATTTTGCCAGTGCTTCTGTTTGCAACCAAATTGTTTGCAAACAAAAACATTTGTGAACCAAGGGGTATATATATATATGTATATGTATATGTATATGTATATGTATATGTATATGTATATACACACTTTGCAAAGTACTTGATTTCATTGTGGCTTTTTAATACATACATACAACATTTTTATCATATCCATCCCCCCTTAAACAGTAATATTAACTACTGAGTAAATCATAGCCTTTATTGAAATTTCATCAGTTTTACCACTAATGTTCTTTTATGTTCCAGGATCCAATCCAGAATCCATATTGCATTTATTTGTCATTTCTCTTTAGACCCTTCCAATTTGTAAAGGTTCTTCAGTGCCCTTTTTTTGAGGGGGTGGTCTTTTATGACCATGACACTTTGATAAGTAATTGTTGGCTATTTTGCAGTTTCCCTCAGTGTGGATTTGTCTGATAGTTTTTCATGATTAGATGGAG